>JAVYIG010008479.1:0-88945 GCA_035222895.1 Strongylocentrotus droebachiensis
TCATAAAGTTTTGAAAGGAGAAAATCATGGTTAATTTAATCAAAAGCTCTCTCACAAACTAAAAATATACCAACAATGATTTCTCTGTTTTCAATTGCCTTTGATACTTGTATTCAAAAATCTAAATCTAACAGAGCATGATCAGTTGAATACCTGGCCCTAAATCCAAACTGCTTACTATTTAGTATACTATGTTTATCAAGAACATTGTGTAGTCCGGTATAGATGTATTTGTAAAAGATTTTAGAGAAAAGTGGAAGTAACGAAATCGGTCTGTTATTTGAGAATATATTTGTTGGTCCCTTTTTATGTATGGGAATAATTTTGGCAATGTCCAGATCTACATGTAAAACACCTTGTCAATACATGAGTTGAAAATATGGCACAATGGTGCAATATTGCATATTTTCACTATCAGAACTAAGTATTACAATATCTTTAACATTATTCTTAATCTTGCATGTACTTTTTTTCATTTTGTATTACTTTGATTTGGTTTCAGTTGTATTACTTTAGTGAGTTTCATTTGATTTATTCATGAAAATAGATATTCCAGTCATAACACAGATGATGTTGCTGAAAGTGAAACAGAACAATGAGTCAGTGATTTTACTGTTTACTTTACCTATCAAGTTTTAATTTATTTTTTATCAGATATACATTTGTATATTGTGATTATTTACACAGACGTACGTCCGTTTCGCTTTCTCTTTATCGCGATATCTCAGGAACAATTTAAAAATATGAACTTTAAAAATGGGGAAAACACGTACCATATTACAAAGACGATCTGATTAGATTATGGCGTATGTAGTTCAAAGGTCATAGGGGTCAATTTCGGACATTACAGATATTAGGCTTGTTATTGCAATATCTTGAGAGGCTGAGAGGAGCGTTAATGGGAGTGTATATAACCTACTTTGTCTTAAGGTATTTTTTTCTCAATTTTGAATAGAGGGCAGGATTGTTTGGGGTTGATGGGAGGGAGTTGAGTAGATTCTTGTAGCATATATGGTAAGGGGCTAGTGTACAGGGTGGGGTCGTTGGAAGGGGGGTTAAGGGGAAATATAGGAGTATATATATTACCTTCGTCTTCCTGAAGGATTTTATTCATCTTGAACAGTGGATATGATTGTTTTAGTGGAAAGGGGGAGGGCATAGGCATGTGGCCGCGGTGGTATGGGGCTAGCGGGGGGGGGGGGGGGGGCGGGCGGGGAGGGTGTTTATGGGATATAAGGGAGTGTAAAACTTGGATACTGGGAGGGGTGCCGGGAGGGGATTTAATCTAATATAACGGAGTGGATATAGATGAGTGGGAGGGAGCCGGGGAGGCGGGGTTCGGAGAGGGGCGTTAATGGGTCATAAAGGAGTTTATATTACCTACTTGGTTTAAATGGGTTTTATTAATTATGAACAGTGGATAGGATTGTTTGAGGGTGATGAAAAGGGGTTAGGCTTAGTGATGTGGCTAGGCTGGTTGGGGTTAGTGTAGGAAGGTGCGGGTTGTTGGAACGGAGGGGGGGGGGGGGGGGTTCAGGGGGAAATAAACGAGTATATATTATACCTAATTCTTTTTAAGGGGTTTTATTGATTATGAACAGTGAATATAGGATTGTTTGAGGGTGATGAGAAGGGGGTGGGCATAATCATGTAGCCTGGATGGTTTTGGAATAGCGGTGGGGGGGGGGGGGGCTTTAATGGGATATGAGGGAGTGTGATGTAATTGGATAATAGGAGCGGTTGAAGGGGGAGGGGTGTTAATTGGATATGAACCAGCGCGATATAAAGGAGGGGGAGGGGCCGTAGAGGGGGATTCAGGGGAGGGGTGTTAATGTTTTGTTATATTTACATTTTCTAGGGGGATAAAGATTGGGAATACTAAATATGTGAATAAAACTATACACTTACATAAACATTTCGGGTTTCGGTCCGTTCAGCCGCCTTAAAAAATTGAAATGATAGAGGGCGCACAACTTCAATTTTTGACACTTCTAACTTTCCGATTGTAGTCCACTTTACTGTGGACTATTCTCGTTTATCAGATACTGATAATGATAAAGATGATGATCGGTTTATTATGCAAATGTTACTCATATGCATAGCCTTGGAGATTACAAAGAATGAATGTAAGAACGCTTGAAGTATGGAGTAGCTGAATTTATCAGAAGCACCATCATGGTCAAGCTTTAGAAATCAGTTTTTACAACATAAAACGGATGTTCGATAAGTTCCGACACGCGCCCTTTAAGGATGAATATCCCCCGTCCTAACCCGGATGCGCCCTTTAATAGAAAGCGGGACCCTTTACATGTAGGTCTAAAATTGGTTGTTTCAATTATTTAATGATCGCAGATATATATATAGAGAGATTTAGTGATAATTGGCGGGGCGGGGGGGGGGGGGGATAGGCAACAGCCTTGTGGTTAACTTGTTAGAGGGAAAATAATTATACTGCACAAATTGAAAAATTGAAAGCCTGGTATGAATACAGATTTTTTGTTGAAAAAGAATTGAACCTGGATACTTATCACATGCAGGATTATATTTAGTATAACAAACATGTGAGTTTCAGGCATAGACCATATTTTTATTATCATGCATGGTATGAAAGAGAGGAATGTATATGTTTCTCATTTGTATAGGTGTTGTAATATGGTGAAAACTTTTGAAAACTTGGTTGTAGAATTTGATATCCCAATAACTGAACAACGCAAGTATGATTCCCTAATGAATGCGTTATATCTAGATTGGTTTATTGATCATCACGATGTTCATGAAAATATTTTTGATAAGATTGTTCTTGAGTTGCTTAGGAAGTTGAAAGTGCCTAGCTATGCTTATTCGGTACTACGTAACAAAGATGAATCATTACAGGCCAATATTGGTAATAAGTGGGAAGAGTGGCTTGGGTGGGATGGAGATGAAATTGACTAGTCTGTTATACACAAAACTAATTTCAAATACACTATAGAAACTTAGTTAAGATATTTTGATTTTAGAATGTTTTATAATGCCATAGCCCTAAACTCTTTTGTATATACAATTTGGAAGAAGAGATAGTCATTTGTGTTACTTTTGTCAGGAGCTTCCTGAAACCTTGATTAATATATTTTGTAAATGCACAGTAGTTGCTTCAATATGGAAAAAGCTTGCAGATTATATTGATCATATAACGAAGGAGACAACGCTGTACTTTGAGTTCGCTCATATATTTGATATTGATATCGGTGGCAGGCATGATGTTTGAATTAATTGTTTATTCCTGTGACTCAAATTCTATATTATTCGATGTAAAGTTCTTTTGTAAAAATAAAACAGAACATTAAATATAAAATAGCAGAGAAGAAAGGTAAACTGAGCTCCCACATTAGGAAATGGTCGCTATCTTTGTTGTAAAATGTTGGGCCCCTGGTATTTAATAAATTGTATATTTCCTTATTGTCAATTATGAATTAAATTGAATTTAATTTAATTTATTTACCACTTTCATAAACACATACAAAGGCAAAGAATACAGTAATTTCTTGCAAACATAGATAAACGAATAAAATGGAAAATACACTAAAGGAAATTACGAAGTGGTTTGATCATCAATAAAGTTTTAACAAACTTATAGGTAGAGGATCCTAACAATGTACACACACAACAAAAAGGGACAAAGGAAATACAATAATACAACGGTAATTACACACTTCTAAAAAAATGCGTTTGTTAAATTCAAATTTTCTGCATCAGGTGAAGTTTTAGATTATGCTTACAATTGTTTAAAGATGCACACTGTTTAAGTTTAGGGGGTAGCTTGTTCGAAATAGTGGGTTCTTGGCATAAAAACATACTATTTGAAAAAGAAGAATGACAATATATTACACGAGTGTCTGCTGAAGTCCTGGTATTGTATCTATGAATATCTTCATTGCTCTGAAATACATTACACACAATTTCTGGTAATAGGTTATTATAATATGAATACATAAAAACACAGAGTTGAAAATCATGTAATAATGATATTGGAAGAATATTCAATTTCAAGAATAGAGGTCTGCTGGGACTTAAAAATGGCATGTGGCAAATTATTTGAACTGCTCTTTTTTGTAGGAGGAAAATACGATTCAATAAATGTTGTTAACAAAAAACCCATATAACGTTACAGTAGGATATGTAAGGCAATATTAGTGAGTTGTATAACATCATAAGAATATTGGTTGGCAAGATGTCTTTAAGTTCACTCGTAATAACTCACAATTATGTTATTATATTGTTAATATTACTGTATTTCAGTGGAGCCTCTCCTTGACGAGTCCAGTCTCGGTTTTCTTACATGATATATAACCGTGAGGCACGTCAGGGTGAGCTTTACATAACTGACCAGAGTAAGGAATTTGTGTTGTGCTGTTGTATGTTGTATTGCCCTGTGTTGTACCGTGTTCTGTATACATCTTACTTTATTAGTATGTTATTATTGTATGCGATGTCGTTGAGTTTTATTTTCAATTACAAAAAAAAAAACATTAAACAAAAATCCAGGTCTAAGGTATTTTACATGTTGTTGGCACTATAAAGTTAGGCCTACCCTATCATAGAGTAAATGAAAACAGTGAATAACAATATCTATCTTCCTCGTGTTTGCTCTAATTTAGCTTCAGTTTGACAGTTTTTTCTTGACCAGAAGTGTTGCTGAGGCTGTGTTAAGTAAGGCTAAGACTAAGAGTGATCGCAATCACTCCTAGCCTTAATAGCGATGTCAATGATAGAATTAACTATAAATGCCTTACTGAATCAGTTCCTAAAAGCGATATTGCTATAGGGAGTGATATTGAGCATAAGAGCGATTTAATCTCATTTGGGATCGATTTTAGCTGTCAGTGAATCACCCCAGGTCTCCTTGGATTACTAGGAATATTTTAAGAAATATCAATCTGAAAAATAATCTGTTTTACAAGTACAGATCCTGTCGCACGGATGCAGCTAAATTAAAATACACCTCCTACCTTAATGTCTTGACATCTGGGCAACGTAAGGCTAAACAATATTTTTTTCTTCCAAGTTGTCTCCTCACAAAAAGTCTACTTGGAAAATAATTAATGATGTTCCTGGGAAAGTTCATACAAAACTAATAAAATGTGATAATATTATTTGCAATGGTAATGTCGTAACATACTCCCTATGTGTTTATGAAGCTTTTGATTAATATTTTGCAAATATCGGTGCGAATTTCCCTGACAACATTCCCACGCCCACTTGTATATACGTTTTTAAAGTATCGAAATTAACGATCTATATTCTGTCTTTCTATTAATGAAAACAAAGTAATTTATATTGTGTAGAATATGGATCCAAAAAAGAGCGCATGATATGACGGTATATGCCCTCCATAGTCCCTTTTTTCGTCAATGCTAATCTTAATTGTTAATTAAATATGCATGTTCAAGTGTGTCAGTATATATATATATATAACAAAACTACTTTGCGCTATGCTAACCTAATTGATCGGGTTAATACGCATTTCGACTACGCATTTTAACCGAGTGATCCTTCATATTGGTGCTAATGCATTATTTTGTATACACATTTCTGTATTCCATTGTGTTTTACGGCCTTCTCTACCTGCTACTGTTTTTCCATCAATAATACTTTTTTTCTCCAGAAACCTATAATATACAAGCACTGCTTTTAAATAGGTTCCTTACATTATACTGAATTGCTTATATGAGTTGAAAATCATTCGAGACGTGCTCGTAGATACTGCATGTATTGTATAATGTTTTTATTTTATACTTATGTCTCTATTTCTTGTAAAATATGAAATAATAAAAACTTGATGAAACAAAAATGCAGTGATTGAATCCACAATGCACACGCAGCTCTTGCTTGTGCGCGCGTTTTTTTTTTTTTAATAATACGGAGTTTTCGCAAACTCCTTGCGAACGGAGAATCTGCGGTTTGTGTGCAAAATCGAAAAGCTACTATAGTAGCAGCGGGGTGACCGCTGAGGTACTGAAATCCAGAACGGTTGTTGGCCAAATATACGGGCCTTCTCAATTACGCTCCAATGTGAATCAAGTGCCTCGATACAAACTATTCCATTGACCTGATAGAATAATAATATTTAAATAGAAAAAAAATCCAATCTGCATACATTAGTTGTTGCCACACTTAATACATGCAGTTTGCATTCTGACTATTGTGAATAAATAATTTGTATTGAAGAACTTCACAAAGACGTATGTATTAAATTTGATTACATTACGAACAAAACCTATTCCCTGCCGCGCAATACAGTACAGACGGGAATACACGACTAGCACAATCTGTCTCGACCAAACCCAAAATCGGCTTTTAATCTAATTTCAACAATTTTTCATCACGTTTTAAAACAATTAATGTTTATATATCCATATTCATGTTGTTATAGTTCAGAAGCAATAGTCGGAAGAAAAAAAAATAACCGAAGAGCCGTTCGCGCCAGAAGCGGATCTAGGGGGAGGGGGAGGGGGTAGAGTCTTTACCCCCCCCCCCCTTAGGCTGGCCACACACAAGAAAGGGAAAACTTTGTTTTGGGGTGCTCTCTACCCCCCCCCCCCTCCCCCCCCGAAATATTGTTTGACACTTTTTTTCTTCAAATGAAAACAAAATTTAGTACTGAGCGAAATATTGGTCGGCGCGATTTTCCAAATTTTAACCCCACCCCTAGGTCCGCCCCTTGCGCGTTGAAATTCGTCAGCCTTCGTTATAAAACGATGAAATTACCATACCATCTGTGGTCCAATCTCGCTGATTGCTGGTTTATTTACTTGGGACGTCATTGAGAACGCCCGTAGAATTGGCCAAAAATGCGAAACACCCCTAATGTTTGTCGAACTGGCAATAACTAATATATGCAGTTTGGATTCTGTCTATTAAAATACTGTTATTCTTATCAGGTGAATGAAATAGTTTGTATCGAGGCACTTCACAAAAACGTATGCATTAAATGTGGTTACATTCCGAAAATTGCCTATTGGCATTGCAAATGCAGTACCTCCATACCTATACGGCAACAATAGTCAATTTTGACTAATAGCCATTATAAAACCAAACGAACAACAACAACAGTACGCGTTTTCCGAAAAACGAAACCGCGTATTGTAACGAGGGTGGTCTGTGTGCGACAGCCGTAACCCTGAGTGCTCTGCGTCGTAGAAGGTCTGTCCGTTGCTGAGCGAAAACTCGCTCTTATGAAATGAATGTGCATGATGTATATATGAAGTTATAAACGTTCTTTAACTGGTATACCACCTGTCTCTTGCTGTTACCTTTACGATTTTACCTACTCTTACCGTTCTAATCACATATAAGATTAACGACTTTCACCCCCTCAATGAATTCACACATCATCATAAACTTAAAAAAAAACATGATTACAGTAGTATGCTTCTTACTTACCGTTTGAGCATTCTTCTTTATAGCACATTTTAGAAAGTTGTCCAGTAATTTCGAGTCTTCTTTATGCAATGCATTCAGTGTGCCACAGATGATGACATGTTCTGCGTATTTGAAGACGGACTCCTGGGCACATTTAAGGTTAAGCAACCGCTCTTTCCGAGAGTGTTTTTGAAAATCTTTTACATCATGCGCAATGACGAAGATCAGCTTTCTATCTAAAAATATATAAACAGGAAAGAATAAAGGAAAAAAACGAGTGAAAATAAACAGCTTCTTGGTGATTATAATCATTCAGATAAGAACACAATTCGTACGCTAACCTATATTATAAACACTCAGAAAGCTATACTTCGGCCCTGAGTGAACACGACAATATGGCCCGAATTCACAAAGGAAGGTTTGTCGACAAACCAAGGTTTATGTACGCCATATGACACGTTTTAGACCTTGGTTCAGACCTTGGTCTGAAATGCATTTCACAAAGGAGGTTTGTCGACAAACCAATGTTTTCGTACGTCATATGACGCGTTTCAGGTTTGAGTTCAGACCTTGGTCTGAAATTACATTTCACAAAGGAGGTTTGTCATCAGACCAGTGTTTATGTACGTCATCAGACCCGAAATGTACAGACTGCTCAGAGGGGAGGTTTGTAATTTCTCAAACCTGGTCTGAGAGGTATTTACCAATCAGGATGCGGCTCTGCGTGCATATAGATTTCGCTCGATTAATTTTATTCAAATATTTCACCGCCCAAATATGCTGCGATATCGTCGAGTCGGGAGACACTTAGTGCGTTTGAAATCCCTCTATTTCTCGCTTCTTTCCATAAAATCGTAAGTATAAAACCTGTTCATATAGTTTGAATCCATACTTTTCACTTTATGGACATTTCAATATGTGATACCAAGAAATGTTCAGTGTTTTCAAATCCGACGGCCTCTCAATTTTTTCTCTCCAATCAGTCACATGCATGAACATTTGTGCTGTATTTGTTATCTGACTTTAAAAAAAGACTGCGATTCTTTGAATTCGTCTCGGGAAGATTTCCTTTTGCGACAGCCACCCGAATTGAAAAAATATGGGTACAGCTTAGAATAATATAAGGCCTATCTAATAAAAATATCATATATAAAACATGAAAATAGGGTTAGGGTTAGCCTATATCAAGCAATCTTGATAATTTTCTGAGATAATCCATAATAGTCATTCTGCATTGTTTTCTTTGTAATTTTCAGGCATGTTCAAGTTTGGAATTTAAAGCAAAAAATATTTGAAAGAGACGATGGAAAGATTTCCTTTTGCGACAGCTTAGAATGATATCAGACCTACCTAATAATATGATATATAAAACATGAAATAGGGTTAGGGTTAGCCTAGATTTAGGTTGCTGTCGCAAAAGCGAATCTTTCCATCGTCTCTTTAAAACCATTTCCCCTTAAAATTCCAAACTTGATCATGCCTGAAAGTTAAAAAGAAAACAATGCAGAATGACCATTCTGTATTATCTCAGAAAATTATCAAGATTGCTTGATCTAGAGACAGAGGCTAGGCCAAATGAATATGAAGATAATTCCAGAGTTCAGGGAGGTCCGAGTCCGAGTTCAATGCCAGGCTCTAGGCTTGGCAATGATGTCCAATTCTTGTTTCACGGGTGAAAATGGCAATATAAATTTAAGTGCCATCAACAATGCCAATGTTCCCCCAAAAAACGGATGACACTGACAATCATAGCTTTTTAATGTATTTAGATGTGGTTCTAATTGTCTTAATTAACTGACTTGGTCTCCAGAGGCAGGAGCACCCACAAAGTCACAAGCACAAGTAGTATTTTTTTTTATTTAAAACAAATATTGAAACATTTGTTTCATTTTATCTTCACTCCAGTAAAGATGGTAGAAATGCAGCTGATTCAGCATATTGAGCTGGAGCACTTGGAGGAGGAGCTGGAGCAATATATAGCAGCACAACCGGGCAGAGGCCTCTGAGATTGGGAAAACCGCTGGAGGATTACGAAGATGAGCCTTTTGTCTTAGATTGAGGTACTTTGAATTCAAATTAAGTATTGGGAAAGTTACCGAAAACATGGCCAAACTAATTGATGAATATTGTTAACATAGCTATAACAAAGGACTTCAATTCACGTTGACCGCCTAAATTCACTGTTCGTTTGCCCCGTTCCACTGGTCTGCAGTACGACCATACAAGCCCCCAATGCCATGCACATGTGCGTTTACAAAGATTTAGTCAATTTCTAAGCATTTTTTGTCATATTCCATACATAGATAAGTTATGATATCTCTTCTTTCACATGGTAGGTGAAAGCATAATTTGTGTGTGGGGCATTTCCCAATACTGTTATTTGGCTTTAATAAATGAGGAAATTATTCAGATTATGTGTTGGAAACAAGTTTGTGTTTTGTTATTTTGTGTACTCAAAGTTTACAAAAGGTGAAGCCGTGAAGGAGATTAGAAAATGCATGGACAATGTTGTCTTTAATGTTAAACTGATTCACACCACATCTAGAAATCGGGATAATTTATTTTAAAAATGGTAATTCGATCTAAAGGATGCACGGTGAGGAGGGGGCATGTCACAGTCATCTGTTTGCCGAATAGTGAGGGATGTTTCCGAAGCTGTTGCCAGAAGAAAGGAACAAGTCATGAAGTTTCATATAAGTTAAAACAAGGCAAAAAGTGACTACTATTCAGAAGCAGTTTTCCAGTACTGCATATTTCCAGGAAGTGTGGGTGCTGTTGATGAGACACATGTTTACATCAGGAGGCTTGATGGGGCACGAGCCAGGTTCTACATCAATATGAAGAACAGGTACTCCATCGATTTTCAGGTGAAAATGAATGATTTAATCACGACTGGATCCGGCACGGCTTTTCCTTTAGACTTTTTTTTTAGGTTGAACATTTTTCACATTAGATGTATACCCGCTCCATTCTTGTGTGTTGTACATCAATGCTAATTCATTGGTGACCAGTGCAAGATTTCTAGTGGCCGAATTGAAGGGATCTACCAACTTTGTTCGCATGTTGGTAAAAATCGTAAAATCTATATTTTGGTAATTTGATTTGTCTTGAATATTTTGTGAAAATTTCATGTTAAATAGATATTAAAGTAATATTCATACTTCATACTTAATTTGTAATCTGTTTTGTTTATTCATTACAGTGAACCACACAAACATGTACGACGATGCTCACAACTATACGCTCGCGTTTACACACATAACTACGTTTTCGTTTACGTCACCGTTTATGAACATATCTACGATTACGGTTTTGACGACAGAATAAAGACTTTACGATATTGAAGTTTAACCTGGTGTGCTGACGCTTCATTTATTCGTGTGCGTTCGAATGAGATACTGCCTTTCATGACGATTTACCTTACTATGTAGTCCAGGTCTTCGGACAAAGCTACAATGAGTAATTATAATTGTATTTTATTAGTTAAGTCTTATTTTAGGGGTATTTGTACTAAGGTTGTAGGATAATCATGTTTAAGAATGCTATCAATTGCCTGATGATTGCTTGTTAGGCGCGAAACTCGGAGTAGAAACCATGTCCCATTAGTCTGCCTGCTCTGCCTAGGCATTGACCACTGTTCGGAAGGATTTATTAGCAAAGCATAATATAAGAGGAAGGGGGAGAGCAGCCGGGTCACCGTGCCCCAGAAGAAGAATACCCCCCCCCCCTCGCCGAATCGGCAATAATCGGGCAAAAAGTCACCATTTGGGGCCGAAAGGTAAATAAATTTAAACTGGGAAAGTGGAAAATAAAGCAGCGGTGAAATAACAACTGCAGAATATCCCTCACAGTTCTTTTTCGATAAGCCCAATATATAACCCGGGTGTAACCATAACAAACTTGCCACATGATTTTGTTTTTATTTTATACCTCTAACATTTATACCTCTGACATTTTTACCTCTGACATTTTTTCCTCTGACATTTTTACCTCTGACATTTTTACCTCTGACATTTTTACCTCTGGCATTTTTTCCTCTGACATTTTTACAGCGAGTCGGTTTCAATGGGGACCAATTGCCAATTGGTTTCAATAGGTACCCATTCTTTCACTTTCCATGTACTCCAAATTGCCAATTGGTATTCAATTGGCATTCAATGGGGACATTCAATGGGGATTCAATTGAATTTTCGTCTTGGGCTGCCAACCCGATGACTCCGGTCAATGTGCTTCGGTTCGAGATCGATGGAAAGTTTTTCCTTTGCAATTTGGCAGATGAGAGCATCCGTATTTTCCTTTGTAGATTTCTTCACTCCATATACTCTCACACAATTTCTCTGGGAGTATTGCTCCTGTTTATTTTGTTCAAAATCAAGTATCTTGATCTTATTTAAAGAAAACTCAAGTTCCTTAGTAGTACGAATGATGTCATTTCGTGCTCTATCCAAATCAGATTCAAGATCAAAAATAATACCATCTTGCTTATCAAGTTGGGTTTGAATTTGAAGCATTTTGGTATCTATAGCCTTTGCTATTAAGGCATTGAGAGCATTCAGCAGTTCATCGTCCTCTAGTAGGTTCTTAAATAGTTGCTTCTTGTGCCTGGTACCCATTGTTTCAACCCTATCAGGGATTAAGTCTCAGATAAGTACTTGTAAGAAATAGACCACAATGGCGAAAAGACCAATTAAGGGTCCAAAGTTATTTGAGGTTAATGGACCGTTTCAAAGCCTTAAGGACTGGTCACACAGAGGGGACGCATGGGGGACGCACGGCCAGCGCATTGGAAATTTGCAATTTGGGCCGGTGCGTTGTCGTTCGCTAGGCGTGCGTCATCATTCGTTACTCGTTCGTCGAGCGCGCTGGACCAACGCTGGACCAGCGCTATGCATTCGTCGTCATTCGCTGTGTGCGTCGGTTTTTTTTTTAGCATGCTCAAAAGTGTGCGCGGAGCTCGACGCATGAATGTACACGCCAGAGGCACGCCAGACATGCGTGGAGCGCGCTAGACCAGCGCCAGACATACGCGGAGCACACGCCCTGTATACGCACAGCGCGCTAGCTACACGCTGTGCATTTTTTGTCAGCTCGCTAGCTTTTACAAAATCATGACAAAAGTTAGGCACACGGCCTTTTCCGATTTCCAATTCGCGGGCCGTGCTTCGTAGAACGCGGTGCATGCGTGGACCATTCGTCCAGCGCGCTAGCAACACGCTGTGCATTCGTGGAAGTTGTTATCATGTGCGCTCTGTGTACGGTCTGTATGCGCACTGTATGCGCTCTGTATGTGCTCAGCGCGCTAGCAACACGCTATGCATTTGGTGTCAGCTCACTGTAGCTTCGACAAAAGTTGGGCGCACGACAACGCACTGGCCAAAATTGCAAATTTACCATGCGCTGGCCGTGCGTTCCCCATGCGTCCTCTCTGTGTGACCGGGCCTTTAATAGGGCAAGTTCACAACAGTTACATAGTTGAGCAACATCAAAGTGTGTACACGGGACTTGCCTGGTAATATGTGACTTCAGTGGTTTAAGTCCTATAAGAAAAATGGAGTCACAAAGCTGCCAAAAGTCCATCAAATTAGTGTGAAATTTGACTCCAAAATCATCCCTTGGTATGCTACTCCATTTAGATCACGACAAGATCAGGCGTAAATTGTTGAAACAAGAGTATACAAGTTTTGTTTTCGTTTTCCAGGAGCACTGCTGTGAGTGTATCTTGCTCAATCAATGTAGGATTTCAAACTGATGATGAGAGGAGCGAAGGTGACGGAAGTGAATATCCCCCATTGGACTTCACAATAGGTCTTATTATAAAGCTCTATGCTACTCCTTCACAGGTTTATAAAGTTTTGTTGTATCAACAAATTACATTCTTTATCAAAATTATAGTATAAAGACAAGCAATATACTTTTCGCACACTTCACTTTTACTTTGCCGGTATTTAGTGTGCAGTCCGAAGGGTTGTAAACATTTAGTATTGAAGTAATTTGAAGGTATTTTAATTATTCATCTTAACATCAAGTGTATTGTGGATTGAAGTTTTATTTACAATTTATCTTTAAAACTCGATTTAAACAAAACAAAACACATCCTTAATACACTAATACACCAACATGTATGGGCAAAATGTCATTTGTGAGGGAATCAAGTCAATAAATGTAGGTTGCTATAACCTGTCATTGAAAATAGATAAACAACTGTACTTCGCCCACGATATTGCCCTAGTGTATATAAAAACAATTTAAATTGCCATATACCTGTTCATCAATCACATTTTACCCAACTGTCAGGTTGCTCAATTAATGGTTATAGACTGTTGGTCATGAAAGTGGATTTTTTTTATAGTAAATAATTATACATCTGATGAAAGAGTGTTTTTATCCCAAATCGTTTGGTACCATTTTTGTGTGGAATGTGTTCACGCTTGGATGATCAGGAGGCATTGTTTGCGAGAGTGCAAAAATGGACTTGCGCCAGAGTGATGCCAGCAGTATGTATTACGTTGGGATTAGCTGAGTGAGAGAATCGATTGAATGTATCGAAACGCATTGCTATGCTTTTTGCAGAAGTAAAGTCACACACATAGACGCGCATACATGTTGTTTGATGTTTGATATTCGATATTTGATATGTGTGGCATGATAACATTTGTTAGGAATGTTTTTTGGATCTGCAAAGACCGAATTATTACCCAAATCCCAAGTGTTTTATTCAAACATCACACAAGCAACTTTGGCGCAAGTCAATTTTTGCACTCTCGCAAACAATGCCTCCTGTTCATCCAAGCGTGAACACATACCACACAAAATGATACTAAATGATTCGGGATAAAAATAATTAGAAATTGTCTAGGTGTAAATTTTAGTTTGACTCACACTGTATACGCAGCGGGGGCTAGGGTAGGGGGTACCCCCCCCCAAACATAAAAATTAATTATCAATAATGCATTGCATTTTCACCCGGTCCCTCTCCCCCCCCCTTCCCCCCAAAAAACAAAAACAACAACAACAACAACAACAACAAAAATCCTCTGTGTGGCCATACCTTGAACAAAAATGCAGGGCCATACAGAGGATTTGTATTATTGACCTTTTAGCAATAAATCATTGCCAAAATGATTCCATAAACTGGGGTAAACAAATTATTCCCCCCTGATGCTTAGCTCAACTCCAGGTCGAATGCATTTTTAATGCTCCCTGCTCTCCCTGAACCTACCGATCGATCCCGAATAAACGGTCGGGGATGAGAATTTTGAGCAATTTTGAAAGATCACATCCCGACTTTATCTGAAACACAGCAATAAACCAGCAACAGGCCGACAACCCCGATAACAGACCAACCTCAAAATGACAGCCAATCAACCCTTGCTAGTATAACCTCGATTTGCACATATTTTGTCGATTTGTGGTAAATTTTTGGTCGTTCTGGCGGTCTGAATGATGTATGATTATCATCCATTCTAATTGTTTCCGTTCAATCACCCCCCCTCCCCCCTTTGTATCACCAATTTGCTTTTGGTTATATACAATTTCCCTTTATTGGGTCACAAGGAACATCATGGGCATTCTAACTAAAACAAAATGATTGTTTTGTTTGTATTCACTTGCACATGTACGGCTATGTTAACTGTATGATGTATTTACATGTTGGTTATAATGAAGGAACAAAAACTCGCATTTGAAATTACCTCACCTTGGTCATTGTGCAGGACCTTCAATAACTGATCATACCTCGCATCCTGAACATCTGTGAGGGAAAGCCTCCCCAATTTTGCAGAATGTAACAAAATCACGGCAGTCCAATCTGTTGGTGGTGTGAACTTCAACAAATCTTGGAATTTCAGTGTTTGTTGGCATAGTTCAATGTTATTTTGCCCTTGATGATCCTTTACAAACTGATTGATATCTTCACGTTCAGTTAAAGAGAGGATCCCGATCTTAGCAAAGGAGCTATTATTCCCCGTATGACAGGGCGAGCTACCCTTCCCAATAGCATTGGGCGAGCTACCGTTCTTCATATACTTATTGTAAATGCTACTACAGATACCCATCACGATGAGCGTTTAGATATTCCACTGCAGAACACGAATTGCCCATGTGTTTGATGTTTTCGTTAGTGGCCATGGGTTTATGTAGGCCTACATATATGATTCAAACACAAAGTCATGCCATTTTACCAGTCCCGCCCAACTCCCCCATGCACAAACACACAACGCATTTGCTGGTCTAAAGTTCATTTTGCTCCTTAGCCAATGAGCATCACGGAAATCATGACAGAGCTAAAACAAATCACACCCACACAATTAAATTGAGGGAATTAAAAAAACAATCCGTTTAAGACAAAGTGAATACATCACAGCAATAGCGCGGCCATATAAGTGTACCCTTTCCCCCCAGAAATCTCATTAGCTAACTTGGTAAGGTACCATCCGTTTCTCATCGAAGAGATCCTAAATCACAATGGGGTCATGGTTGTCTGGTGATGAAAGAAAACGCCGGCAGGATGCCGAGGATGAATTGAGGGAACAGAGAGAGCAGATGCAACAGCATGAACAGAACCACCGGGAAGAGCTAGAAAGAAATAAAAAAATAGGTAAAAAACGCATCAAACTGTTAAAAACAAAGCCTGGAGAATCGGATGACTTTCCTAGAGACGTGGATGTTCCAAGACGTTTGTTTATCAGTCTCTTTGGTGAACCTGGGACAGGTAAAACATCATTGATCAATTCCCTAAAGTATGTCGTTGATGACGGGTTGAAATATGACAAAAGAATTCCGTCAGCAGCTCAGGATTATCAAGGAGCCCACACAAAGGAAAGTCTAGAATTTGTTTTGACAAACAATTTGAGTGTGATCGACAATCCTGGTATCAATAGTGAGAAAGCGGTGGACGTCATCAAACAAGATGATGTAATCAGGCGGATGGGTAAGTCACCAGCGACCGTGTTTTATAAAATACCTAAACATCATGTGTAAAAACTGTTTCTAATTAATTTTTCTTAGACTATATGTGTAATGGTGAAACGTTGGTAGTATGAACATGTATTTTCCAGCCTTACAAACTATCCTGGCATTTGTTTGTCATACGGTAATAAGTAACAACGCTCATTGTTTTCAGGCATGTGTGACGGAATTCTTAAGTTCAGCTTTGTAAGTGGCGGTTAACTTGAATATGAAAAGTGGAATAAACAAGAGAAATATGCGGTGAATGAAAGGGGTCACTCTAGCCTTCCACTGCATTAACACACTTTCATTTCTTTTATAGACTTTAAATGCATGAAGTTAACATATCAGTTGTAATATAAAAAGGGAACAACCTATAGTTACCATATATCTATGGTTAATATTCGGTTACTAATAGACAAGATAGCAAAAGGGTTTTTGAGAGTTTTACACTTCTACACTTTTATCTCCTTTTTTGTATTCATCGGGCTAAATAATGGTAAGGGCAGAACATTACATTTATAATTAATTTCAAGAAGTTTAAAAAAGCTTAATGTGCATACACATATCTATACATTTATTGAGGTATTTTTTTCGATTTCACATTGGAATAAAAGGCGGGTCTCCGTGCTAGAAACTCGGCAGGCTAGTCCCAAACTATTGTATACAATTGCATTTTGCTCTTTGTCAGAGTGAAAGTGTTAAATTTGATGGTTGCTATGGGTATAATGTTGTTTATGTTGTGAAAGTTGGTAGGCTGAACTTGTTTTCCCTGTTTGCTTCAACAAATTCAGCTGAAAAGCTTGGTGCATGGGACCCTAAATTCGAATAGATTAATAGGGATTTTAAACAGATGTGACATAAGTTTATTTAACAATAATTCCTGCGTTATTTTTCTCTGTTACATTGCAACGGTAGACTGGAAGAAGGTAATGAAAACTCTCCATGTATATAGATCACTCTTACCTACAAATAGATGAGCCATCAAAGTTGTGTTATCAAAAGTCAAACGATCAAAAACTGTTGCACATCACATTAGGGATAGACAACCCGCATCAGCAATTTGAGTGGCGAATTGATTCAGCTGAACCCAGATAACATTTTCATCAATTATAATATTGTAATAAAAGAAGTTCACTACAATATTATAGTTCTTCCTTTACTGCTCATCTATTTTCAGAAGGGAGATACCCGAATGGAACAGTTACTTGGCGATCACTAGAACCAGGGCACTCAAACGAAGAAGACAAAAAATCATACTGCTCAGTAATCGTGTTTTCGTGAGTAGTTTTTGGTTGATTTTGCTTAATTGAATGATACGAATCCTCCGTTGTATTTCTTATCGGATGTTACCTCAAATGAATGTCCTATAACGAATTTATTTGAGACACAAATTTCACGTTTAAGCTCTGTGAGAGTAATTAATGACTCCTAAATTGAAAAGATTTGATTTCCTCTTAATCAATGCTTTACACCAGCACCTTCAACGAATTTGTATACTTCTTCATTTTTCGTGGGATTTTTGTCCATTATTCCCAGGTGTAACAAATAAATATTTGATAAACATTCAACAAAGATTGATAATTACATACTATAATTGAAAGCTATATAACATATGACTCGATTGACAAATTCAACATCATTATAGTTGATTTGAAGATATATTTTCAAATTGACATATTATTGTTATGATTATTATTTTTATTTGTTTGGCATTTCAGTAGAAACAAGCACATGCAACATATACAATTAATAACAAATCAATATACCGATCACGATACGAAACAGGTTAGATTTTGACAAGGCGGACAGGGCTGCCTGGTACACGAAAAAGTGAAGTAAATTACCATGACCCTCATGTCTTCTGTCCCACACCCCGTGAACTATATCCAAATCTGTACATAGAATCGACAAAATAGAAGGCAAAATATAAGTTTATAACAGTCTGTGACTTTGAAAAGGGTTAGGGCGATATATTGAAAGTTTACATGATATGACTGGAATTTGGTAATTAAGATACACAAATATATATGCATGTATGATTTAAATTATGGAATCAAGTTACTGTGAAATTCTCCTATTTTTAATTAGATATATCAGATTCAATACAAACAAATGGGTATTGATTATTGCCTAAATGATAAGTTTTTACTTGTTGTAAACCGAAAACGATATAAGTGATGATTTGTGTAAATCATAGTGTACAATATAAGTATAGACAAGACAGCTTAACCCTAGACAACTCGACACAATATCCCGGACAACTCGACACAATATCCCGGACAACTCGACACAATACCCCGGACAACTCGCCACAATACCCTGGACATCTCGCCCAGGTCGAGTTGTCCAGGGTTGGGTGCTTTTTCAGACAGCTCGCCACACTTTTTCCCCCTCAAGACTTCTAGATCTAAAATCCCTCATCTTAGATGAAATTGTCATTTTATGTATCCATTTTGCTTTTATAAACGCAGTCATGACAGGAAAAATGGAAATTGCGAGAATTTTGAGAGCTGGTCTAAAGAAAAAAACTGATTTCCCTTGCAACAAGAATATATTTTTGACAAACCGAAGGCGTACGATCGCCGGATATCTTCTCGGTATTTAGAGGTCTATTAGTTCATTGTTCTGCCTCTGAAAACTGTTTAATAGTAGGAATATTCTGTTAATAACTGTTATATATCTTTAAAATTCCAATATTACCTTTCCTCTACCTCAGCGGAATTATCGCGTGCCTCAAGATTGTTAGTAAACAAAACTTTTAAGATTGTGCATTCGCTCCTCTCCCAGGGAGGTCACTCTCATATACAAATGCTACCCACCCGCAGGCGCGTAGGCAGACGGGGGGGGGGGGGGGGGTGGGGTTAACTAACTCCCCCTCAAATTTGTTTAATGTGTGGGTATCGAACTGCCCCAGGCACTATCTTATTTGTTTAAGAAAATAAATGAAGTCCACGAATATTCTACCCGACAGGCGTTTTCCTATCACCTTCCTAGAACGAGAACACGGTTTGCTCAAGGTCCTAAGTTCTGGAATTCTCTCGATTCTGTGATAAAAAAGGTCTGTAAGTGTTCATGTATTAAGAAGAAAATTGAAAAGTTATTATTTGAATACATATTGTCATTCCTGATTCCTGACTATTCTTGTCTCCAAACTGTATATTTTTGTTAATTACAATGAGTAACTAACGGTATGACCATACCAACTATGTTTATAATATACTCATATCGAGAACAAACTATCTTGTAATATGTTTCAATAAGCTGCAGATATATTCCCTTCCCCTTTCCTTGTCTTTTTAGTTAATTTTGAGTATCCCTGTAATCTCCCTTTCCCTGTTTTAGCGTGTATTTGTATTTTATAAACTTTAATTTAGTTAATTATGTCATTTTTAGTTTAAGAAGCCTATCCACAACAAGCTCTGCTTTTCCATAGGCTCCGCAACTATATCTCTTAAGTTCAACTTAATGGACAATATTCTGAATAGTGTGTAGCAGTAATGTATGTACATGTTTATTATAATCATTTTCATTATGTTGTTACACTCTTTGTAAAATGAGATATTGTGAAAACCAATAAACTATCTATCTATCTATCTATAACACCTCCCTCGTTTTTGGTTTAAAAAAAAATGTTGGTGCTAAAAGGTGAAAAAACTGACCTTACTCCCATCCCCCCCCCCCCACTAAACGAAATATCGGTCGGCCTAATTTTTCAATTGTCAGGAAACCCTCCAACCCCCCCCCCCCCCCCCCCTTGGAAAAATCTTGCGGAAGCAACTGCCCGCCCGTGTCCATCAACATCTGAAATGGACCCTAAGGGCGTATCTCACCTTTTCTGAAATTACCCTTTTTAAAGAAAACGTTCAAACCTGTGATCCTGAAAAGGTACCCTTTTGGGGTATTTTGTGCGAGCTGTACCTTACTGGTACCGTGTCTGCAAAAGGCCGGCTGGGGGCTAGCGCAAAGCCAAAGGCAGCCGAAACTTCTAAAATGAAATTGTTGTTCTATCTTTAAAAGGCACTACAGTCCCAGCCTATTATTTCCATAGAATGATACTGGAAGCACCAGCGTACTCATGGGGGGGGGGGGGGGGGGGGGGTGCAGACCCCCCAAATAAAATTGAAATGTGGTTTATTTCTAATTCGATACCATACCAGTACCAGTGATTTACACATTTTCTGGGTTACATTTGGACTTTAGTAGGTAGGGGGGGGGAGCACTGTGCCCCCACTTTTTCAGGTTCCCCAAAGTGCCGCCTTAGTCCTTTTCCCTTTTCCCTTCTGATAAGTGCCTACTTTTCTTTCTCCATAACACGCACCTCTATAATTCAAGGCGACTAAGAGCCCCTTTATCTTCTATATTATATAGAGCTTGCTTGCGCGTTTATAGATATGTTAATTATAATGTTACTCATAATTACATAAAAGAAGGTTCCAGTCTTTTTTCATTAGATTGTGCTTTATATTCATCAGGACTTGTTTTTTGTCTTCTTTATCAGACGTATTTTTTCAAATGGGATATCGATCATAAATACTCGCTTGCCTCACTTGCTCGATAATCAATATTCAGTCCATCACACCCATTTGGAAAGTAGGTTGCTTAAACAGTATATTGTTCCACGTATAGAAATAAACAAATAGTGATGTCATTCGTGGTAGTGTATTCACAATCTTGACGAAGGGGTAGGCCTACATACAAATGCCTAAAAAAATGTTTTTGTTTTATGTTTTCCTTTTTTTCTTCAGAACTCCGGCCATTGTTGCGACCATAGGCGCCGAAAGTGGGGGCAGGGGACTCCTCCCCCCCCCTCGAAAAAAAGAAATAATAAATAATAAAACCTGAATTGAATCAAATAAAAAGTGATATTCCATTGAAAGAAAACGAAAGTAAACTGGAATTAAATTTCCTAAACATTCCGCATGCCCCTATATTTATCGATGGAGGATTTTAAAATAGCGATATGCGCATATGTATCCTGGAAATATTGAGAGAGGATGAGAAAGCGTGCGTTTTTTATTAGTATAGGGGTAAGAAAACATGATCGAGCCCCTGAACACTGATGGTGGGGGACAGTTGCCCCCAAAATAACATTCCAAAGTAATTTATTTCGAATTCGATACCAGTAATTTACAAAATGTTGCTGAAACGACATGATTTCCATGAATTTTTGTTCCATTTTGTTTTAAATTGTACGTTTTTATACGTTTGTTGGAAAAATAAAAATTCCCAAAATTCCAATCAGGCAACAACAAAATATGCTTATTTTGAAGCCTTCAAGTCAGTTGAAAAAGTATGTTAAAGAGAAAGAGGAAGAAGTGCGAGTGGCCTGCTAGTGTCACAAATGAGGTATCAAAATATGCTCCTCAGGGCGTAATTAAATGCTTAAATCCCCTTAGCTTACAGGGGCTCCGTCCCCTGCACCCCACCAAGGGCCATAACGTGGGCCCCCGGATGCTCATCGGACCGTAATTAAATACCTATAACCCTTGAGCTTCTGTGGGCTCCACCCCTTGACCCCTGCCGGGGCAAAGCCCCTCGGACCCCACGCCAATTTACGCTCAACTCACTTTGCTCGCTACGCTCTACCTGATTGTTGATACTCCACTTTAACAAAAAGTTCCGCCAGGGGCCTGCATGTAACGTGTAAGAGTGGTGGAGATGCAGATTTTTGTTCTGCCCCCCCCCCAAAAAAAAAAAAAAAAATTATCATTACGCCACTTCCCCTGGAAGGTGAGCCCCTGGAATATTTGGTATGTAACTTTGACAAAGTTGACAACCTGTTACAATACAAAATACAATAGCAATATAAAATTTACTATGTCAGACATTCTGTAGCATCACCAGGAAGACAAAGGCAGTGCTGATGTAGTGTACATGTATTGAAGCATGCAATTCTATTATGAGCGTGTGCTTATTGTCTGTTGTAGAATATTAGTTTAGTCTGACATATCTGACATATCAACTTAAATGTTGCTATTGTTTGTTGTATTAATAGGTGGTCAACTTTGGCAAAGTTACATACCACTTTCTCAAGTTAGCTCATTAATGACTGACAGATGATGTCACAAGGGGAATGAGATCCGGAGGATTTTTTGGGTGGAGCTTTAGCAAGTTAAAAGAAAAAATATTAAAAAAAATATTTAAAAATCAATGAAGCACATTCAGAAGTTTTCTTACAAAAATATGAGATGTATGCAGGACTACACACCAACAGGAATAAACTTGTATGTGGATGGCATGGGCCCTTTAACCGGGGCTCAACCATGCAGCTCCGCTTTTTATAACTTAATTTCACTGGCTGCCTGCAGTCACTATGAATATGACTGACAAAGAAAGCGGACAAAATAAACAGTACCTCAGGTAGACAAAGGAACATCCCTTCACTGCTATTATGTAAAAACGTGTAGAACAGGTGTCACATGCATATTCACCTTTTTACATAATAGCAGTGAAGGGATGTTCCTTTGTCTACCTCAGGAACTGTATATTTTGTCCGCTTTCTTTGTCAGTCATGTTCATAGTGAGTACCAACAAACGGAATTAACAAAAGACTTATCTCCCTTTCGTTGACAATGAGCCGTAGACGAAAGACTTCATGCATGGCTGATTTTCTACGAAACGAAGTTAAGTCTTTGTCAATTCTGCTTGTTGATACTGCAGGCAGCCAGTGAAAACGAATTCGTTTGATACAATTATGAAAATGCAAGCACTACTTTAAACAAAAATACTCTGTCATTCCTTGCTCATTTGTCCTGATTGAGGTGTCAAATGAAAGGGCAGAAACTCAACTTTCTAGAAATGTGATTTTCTCCTTGCAATTCAGATACCGTCCGCCAAATGACTTTTTTGTTTCCTCTCTTTAAATTGACTTTAATCACTCATGCTTGAAATATGCATCATATGAGTTGCATTAAATGAAATAGGGGGATCTAAGCTTTTCAAATGTGTGTCATTTATTAATTATAAAAGTGACTAAGTTATGATAAAACACCGATAATTCCTGGTTTCGATTTTGTCTGGGAAGCACTGTACACTGCCAATTTGAAACGACCTCGCAAGATACGTCAGTGTTGCCAATCTGTGTTTGATTGATCGAAAATTCTAAATGTCATTTTCTTATTTTTAACCAGAATTTGCTGAAATTTGTATTGTCCTGCTCTGTCATGATTTTGCCTGCCTTAAAACAAATAATCTCACACCTCAATATGCTCCCCCCCCCCACCTTATACATTTAATCGAGGTTAAGACCTTGATTTATGGACCAGGAAATAAACATTTTCTCCAAACTGCATGATGCTTTATTGTTTCTCTTTTTGACAGGGCCGAGAATACGAATGTCGCGAGAGGATATCGAAAGTTCATACATCGTCTGCGTGATTGGCAAGGTATTTATATATATACTGTGTACAGCAACTTCACAAACCACCGAATAGTCGCCAGGTATGATTTGTTTTTAGTTCAGGTATGCTCCTAAAAAGAGGAGATTCTCATCTTTAAATGAAATGCAACCCATAACAGTTTCCAACACAATTTAAAATAAGTAGAAAAGCGAGTCTTAAAGAATATCACTTTAAACTCTATTTAATCATCTGTGTATGGATTATTACATTGTTATCAAACTTGGCACATTAATTAAACTGATCCTGCACCCTATTTTGCGACTTGTTGGTTGTTTTGTGGTCACAATTATTGTAATATTCGAAATGTTTAAAAGAGAAATGTTCGATTTGCTTGTTTACATAAACCAAACCTTTATATTATCAGTCTATTTTTATTTTGCATCAGGTTGTTTCTGTTATGATCTATGAATACTAAAACAACGTTGTATCTAGATAAATCAGCGACCGGGGCGATCAATGAAATTGGCTAATCATATGCTGTGATTTATATTTGGGCGCAAACTTATAGGATCTTGGAGCAACACATGCAAGGAGCAAAGTGACGAGCTTTAGAAAATGTTTGCGTCCAATCCGCTCATTATCGTTTGTTTAAATACAATCTCCATTTTGTATTGAAGGGCACATACTCTTTAAAGTGACCCGGCAACATTGCCTCAGATTCTGAGACAAAATCGTGGATTAAGCTCATGTTGCAATAATAAATATAAGCCTTTAAGTCAGTCAGGAATCTCATGACTTGTACAAGCAGATCGCCTGTCTGATTATCAAGATATTTATGATTGGAAATCGAAATTTCATGTTTCGTTTTCCTAACGTTTAAAAAAACAAAAACACAATCTATTGGGTGAAATGAATATAGTAAAACCGGTCACTCAAAGATGTTTTCTTTTTTGAGGCATTTCATGATCATTTTGAAGCGCAATTTTGTATGGCTTCATAATACAGACACTAGGAACACGTTGGGTCATGCATCTCAGGTTTAACATTGTTAAACGATGCCTTTTAGGATCGTGACTCTTCTTCTTTTTTTCCCATTCCTCTTTTTGTTCTCGTCCCTCTCTTTTGTGTTGTCTGTGCCCTTTTCAATTTCCACCTAAGGCACGTGCACCCCGTCCCACACCCCCACCCCACCGTGTCATCTAACACACAAATACACCCTTAGAAACACCATTGTCCAACATATTTTACTCACCATTTTACAGTGTTAGTCAAACTTTACACCTAGAAAGTTGCTAATTATTTTTAAAGTCATCTAAGAACAGTACATTATTTTACATCTTATGAAAGAGTGTTTTATCGCGAATCATTTAGTATTATTTTGTGTGGTATGTGTTCACACTTGGATGAACAAGAGGCATTGTTTGCGAGAGTGCAAAAATCGATTTGCGCCAAAGTTGCTTTTGTGATGTTTGAATAAAACAATTGGGATTTTTAAATATTAGTTCGGTCTTTGCAGATCCAAATAACATCCATAACAAAATTAATCATGCCACACATATCAAATATCGGATATCAAATATCAACAAACATGTGTGCGCGTGTGTGTTTGTCTTTGTGACTTTGCTTCTGCAAAACTTATATGCAACGCATTTCCTTTGATACATTCAATTCATTCTGTCACTCCGCTAATCCCAACATAATACATACTGTAGGCCTCACTTTGGCGCAAGTCTATTTGTTTCACTCTCGCGAACAATGGCTCCTGTTCATCCAAGCGTGAACACATACCACATACAAATGATACCAAATGATTTGGGGAAAACACTCTTTCATAAGATATATACTAATTTACTGTCCATAGATGATATTTGAAATAATTAACAATTTTCTAGGTGTAACCTGTTTTAGTCTCAAACTGTATAGAACAAACAATTGTCAGGGAACTATTTTCCCAATCCTAATTCATCAAGTAATGTTTGTAACTATATTCCAAATAATAAGATAAACGTAATTGCCACAGAAGAGCTAAAATGAATAAAATAATTTAGAATTTGGTGAAGTGTACACTATGGGTTACGAGCTTATTTATCCATAGACAAACATATGAAATTATGTGCGATCAGTGAAAGAGAATGGTTTGAAACTCAACAGTACCAATGCTGCATTTCCGCATGTTTCTTCAAGCTACATATAGGAGCTCGTCTCCTAACGGGGTGGTCGGGTTACAAACTAGCTATAACGAGTCGTAAACTAGTTAGAATGGTTTGGACGTTTTGAAAACGATGTAAAAGTAGTTAAGAACGGGTTTAAACTGACTACGGATGGGCTGCGACTCAATGGAAATGGCAAATTCACATGATCTGAACTTTGTATGAACTGACTGTGGACGAGGTGCAGAGCAGACGAGATGGACATATTAGGGACTTTCCGATTTGCACGTTCATTAGTGGACTGCGATGTATGCGGTAATTTTTGAAGCAGGGTAGACGAGGCACGCTGACTGTTGTTCGTAACTATTTCGATTTCACACAACTACGACGCTCGCTTTGTAAGCGCGAAACTCGATCGAATAGCTAAAGATCCAACACCAAATTCGGTGCAGGGACTGTTCTCAAAAATTATGCTGCAACAGATTAGCGATGCATATATAAAATGTGTTCATTTTATGATTTATTCTGCTAAGTGAGCGCGAAATCGATCGAAAAGCTAAAGATCCAACACACCAAACTCGGTGCATGGGACTGATCTCGAAAATTATGCTGCAACAGATTGGCGGTGCATAAATTAAATGTGTTCATTTCATGAATTATTCTGCAACAATTTTTATTTAAGGGAAATTACAGACACGAAAATGTGTTAATTTAAGAGAATTCACGCTTCCACCACTCTCCAGTTCTAGAATTAGGTCAATTGGATCCATTTTGTGACTTCAACGTGATGTTTCGTGCCTACACAAGATTGCTGACGAACATGACTCGTCACAGTTTGCGAACGACGGCAAAACAAGGGCGAACGCGTTCGAGAATTCTGCTACGAACGATGAGCTCGTCGATGCGCATGCGCACTGCCTCAAAAGTGACCGCATACGTCGCAGTCCACTAGTGAACGTGCAAATCGAAAAGTTCCTACTGAGGACTGTTTATGAACGAACTCGGATCGTATTATAGACATTACTTACACATCCTATCCCGACCAGAACCCGTTTTATGATTTTTTAGGACGGTTCCAGAACTTAGTTAGAACTAGATTGATTTGATGGGGCTTATACTACCGCTAATTGATGCTCGACCACGTAACTTTGTTACACGTTCCTAATTGGACCGAAGTACGGCACTTCCGTTCATAGTACGGCGATCAGTCCGTTTGTAGTACGTCCATCTCGTTTTACTATGTTGCCACGCCTTTTTTTCGCAGGACGAGGACAATTTTAAACAATATCAGAGTTCTAGAGCACCCTCCCAAATTAGCCAGTCCGAGCACGACCATGAAGTTCTTAACCCTAATAAGGCCGGGAGGGGGGGGGGGGGCATAATGCCCCCCCCCCCCTCCACACATTTTCTGATTCTTCGGGAACGCATATGGATGGCGCCCCGCCGCTCGCTGACTTTTTTTCTTTTGAGTCTTGCGCATCTTTTGGAAGAAAAAACAAATCGGGCCTACAGTTACAAGGTCACGTGATCTTTTGTCTTTGCATGTCAGCCCGAAAATCGCTCATTTTCCTATTTGCCAATATAGCACCATCCTAAGATCTTTTCCAGCAAATTCATCGAAGATGATTTATTTTTTGGTATAGTATATTGCTTTATGAATTGGCAAGGAGGATTTATTGCGATTCGTTTTCTATAATCATTGTGAAGTATTTTAAAGAGCAAATACAGGCAGGAAAATTATCGTTCTTTTGAATCACTATTTTTCTCATTTTTATTATACGGTGGTTATAATTGATAATGTAATGCATATACTGTATATTTATTGTATTACAGTGTACCTCTCAATCCTTACCCCCCCCCCTCCCCATATAAGTAAGCACTTCCTTCACAATGATTGCATTTCCATAATTGTATCAAACGAATTCGTTTTCACTGGCTGCCTGCCGTAGCAACAAGCAGAATTAACAAAAGACATAACTCTGTTTCATTGACAATCAGCCATGCATAAAGTATTTCGTCTACGGTTGATTGTCAACGAAACGGAGTTAAGTCTTTTGTCAACTCCGTTTGTTGCAACGGCAGGCAGCCAGTGAAAACGAATTCGTTTAATGAGATTATGAAAATGCAAGCACAACTTTAAACACACAGAACTTTGTTATTCCTAGCTCATTTTTCCTGATTAAGTTGTCATATGAAAGGGCAGAAACTCAACTTTCTAGAAACGTGATGTTCTCTTTGAAATTCAGATACCGTCCGCCAAATGACTTTTTGGTTTCCTCTCTTCAAATTGATTTGAATCACTCATGCGTGAAATATGAATTAAATGAGTTTCATCACATGAAAGAGGAGAATGTAATTATTACAAATATGTGTCATTTATCAATTATAATTGTGATTAAGTTATGATAAAACATCAATATTTCTCGGTTTCGTTTTTTCTGGGACGCACTGTATATATACAAATAAATATACAGGTATATATATGTATACACCTTCATTATGTGAATACTAACAATTTATATTTATTTTATAGGACGCTTTCCACTCGCAGTCATTACCCACGTTGACAACGTTTCATCAAACGCTGTTCGACTTGCTCTCGAGACTGGAGGAATCGGAGGTATCTATGAAGTTGCGAATATTTTCGAGAATGGTAGGAATGATCTTAGCCACGAGCACCAATTACAACTACTACAGCTACTTAGAAAATGTTTCAGGGACGGGGATTCCATATTTTTACGCCGACAGGAAATTGGAAATGGGGAGTAATTTGCGTATTTCCGACGTTATAAATAATAACTTTCTTTTTAATATAGATTTCTCTCATAAGTCCCTTGACAATAATTAGTAACAATAACACAATATTGAGTTTAAGATCGTGTAACTAAAGATAAATAAACTAATCGAGTTTGACTGAAAAGAAAAAATCCAAGAACTAAACTGGTTTCTTCATAAGCAATCATCTACAATAGCTCGTGCTCTAAATGGATTTTCTTGTTCGATTGAGTTGCATTACGAATTTCTTGTTGTTTGTATTAATTACCTTGACTACCTTGAAGAGATGGAAGTATGTTGATGACTTAACTATTGATGAAGTTGTCCATATATCAGAGTCTAGTCATCTACAGTCTCATGCGGAAGCTCTATCTGCATGGAGTGAGATGAATTCAACGAGACCAAAAGCTGAAAATGTAAGGTGATGCATGTAAGTGTCCTGCGTAATGGTCCACCTTCACCGGTGATTACTGTTGGAAATCAAGTTTTGGAGAATGTAACGTCCCTTCGCCTACTTGGTCATGTTTGAAAACTATATGAAATCTACTAATTTGGTAATTACATACTTGTTTTGCTTGTATACGTATGTATGTACGGCTGTTTGTTAGTGTGTGCGTGTATACGTTCCATATATGTCGTTACATCGTCTCTAATTGATATTTTTGGCATAATCAATGTTCTTCTTTTGTCTAAAATATATTGAATACACAGTGTTTTCTTTATTTTCGAGTGGAAAGAATGTATTTTATACTAGTCGAAGCTTTAGAATAGGAAGAGCCCTCAATATTGAGTTTAAAATCGTGTAACTAAAGATAAATAAACAAACCGAGCTTGACTGAAATGAAGAAAAAAAAATCAAGAACTAAACTGGTTTCTTCATAAGCAATCGTCTACAATAGCTTGTGCTCTAAATGGATTTTCTTATTTGATTGAGTTGCATTACGAATTTTTCGTTGTTTGTATTAATTAGTTATACAATGTTTTATAAACGTTTCTTAGTAATAACATAGAAAACCTCATAAAATAAAAAGGCCTTAATATTTCGTTACAGAGATCTGGAAATTAATTATCATCCAAGAGTTTGTTGTTGATACATAATGTGTCATATTTATTTAAGATAAATAGTCGAACACAACAAGAATAACAAAAAGTGAACATCGAAAAACCATTTACATGAAACAGTGTAGTACAAAATAGAAACGTGTCATTGGCAGGGTGCACAACAAATACAGCATTGAATATAAAAACAGATAAATGCAACAAATATAGAAATATGGCGAATGGTAAAATTAAAAAAGCTAAAATATAATATTTTAAGGCCAAATTTAGAAATACATCAGGAAACATACGGAAAACATGGCAATTAATCAATGAAAGTCTCGGTAAGAGTACGAGTAAACATAATATGCCCGACTCGGTTATGTGTAATGATTAAGCTATATCTGATAAGAAAGAAATATGCTCTGTTTTTAATATTTGTTTTGTATTAATATAAGACCTAGCTTAACTGATAATTTAGACAACATAGATAATGATTTTAGTAATGATGACATTCATAGTAATATTGATTTTAATTTATGTACATCTTTTTTAATCCCATTACCCCCACAGAATTACTCAATATTGTAAGTAAATTAAAAAATAATAACAGTTGTTGTCATGATGATGTAAGTGTTAAATTATTGAAAAAGTTGTTCATATTATAATGTCCTTTAAGTGCAATATTTAATATTTCTTTATCTGCAGGTATAGTACCAGAGCATTTAAAACTTGCAAAGGTAATTCCTGTTTTTAAAAATGGCACTAAAGAAAATGTTTCTAATTATCGACCTATATCTATACTCCCTGTTTTCTCAAAGATTTTAGAAAGAGCTGTTTATAATCGACTTTTTATGTTTGTAAATAAGTGTAATATTATCACTGAATGTGAATATGGTTTTAGACCTGGGCACTCTACATCTAATGCAATTATGCATTTTATTTTTAATTAGGATGATCACACTGCCTGTGCAAACAGTCTGCCCGCGAACACACACACGAAACAGCAGTCAGTTGGTAGAAATAGCAATCTTTGTAAATGCATTTAAAAAAAACTAAACAATATTGTTTGAATTTGTATTTCACATATATTTCAAGCATATTTTTAACTACAATTCTGTGTAGTTTCATTGTAATAGGCATGTGGGAAATACGTTAATTATTGAATTAGAATATTGTCTTTTCAGCCATGTGTGACATGGCCCTCTGATCGCCCATTGACTCGCGCTGCTATTCTGCGTAGTGAAAACAAAATGCACCTCAATGTATAAAACTCCCCTACAAAAATGCAATATCCTCATGTGTTTCACTCATTGAATTAATTTGTTATTTACACTCATGTTAGCCATAACTGTACTGAGGTCACTAAAGTTTATTTTACTCTGAAATTCAGTCCCTGTGGAATGTTATGGCCAAGAGGGTTACCATCATGCCCAAAGATTGAATGGTATCTCGAAAAATCGTCATAAATTCTCAAATCTGACATCTTTGAAAAGAAAAAGATATACTGTGATGTAGCTGAAAGTCTACAAATTCTTATCATATGATTGATTTTTCTGAATTATTTGTGAAACATATGAGGAAATAGCTGTGACGGTGATCCAAGTAATTTCCATCGCCATATTGTATTGGCATTGCAAAAATATTAGGAATTTAAGGTCAATATTTGGTGTAAATATGATCTATGAATATATGATTTTAAAAATGCCCCCAAAATGAACAGTTTGACTTTCCTAATTTGCATAATGAGTGCGCGAATATATAATTAGCTGAAATGACCTAATTTGGATATTTGATGAATATTCATGATTTTATTTTATTACAAATGAAATATATTTCCATACCTGTCTGATATACATATGTTTTACTGATGTATCATGTTCGGTTTTGATTTGATTACATATGCGCATATTAATTAGGCGGACTTAGTTATTTTCACAACTTTTTTATATCTGCAGATTCGCAAAAATGGCAAAAATGACTTATTTTGTTGGCTTCTGTTTTCAAAACGGTAATAGAAGAATATAAGAATTTTCTTTTTTGTATTTTTTACCACAAAGATGATATTTTAGTGTCTGGGAATTTAATTTATTATTTTTGTCCAAGAAAGTGATGAATTAAGTTGTCAACAATTTGACCATTTCTGGCAGGTTATTCGGTAATTTTGCGATATAAAAAAAAAAGCTATATAATCACAACGCATTGACCGATTTCAATTCTGTTTTTTTGTTTTTTGAAGCTTTCATAAAGCTTGATCCTTTGCAACCATCAAATAACATGTTTTTGTTGTGATTATTTTTGGTGTGTTATACCTATTATAATGTTTTGAAAACTTTTGAAAATAATCATATCTTAATGGGCCTTTGTTTAGATTTAAGTAAAGCATTTAATATATTAGACCACACTATTTTATCAAAAAAGTTATATTATTATGGTATTCGTGGAGTAACTTTATAATGGTTTGAAAGTTATTTAGAAAATAGAACCCAATTTGTTCAAATAAATAAAGATAGGTCTAATATCCAAAAACTTAGATGTGGAGTGCCTCAAGGATCCATCCTTGGGCCTCTTTTATTTATTATTTATGTTAATGACATGTGCAATGTTTCTGATAAACTGAAGTTTATTTTATTTGCTGATGACACCAGCGTAATCATGTCTCATTCTGATGTCCAGGTTTTACAAAATGTTTTTAAGCAAGAAATTTTGAAACTTTCGAATTGGTTTTTATGTAATAAATTGGTTTTAAATTATGATACAATTAAGTTTATGGTTTTTTACAAATAGAAATATTGATTTTAATAACATTCACTTCACGAGTAAATGATTATAATTTTGAACGTGTAGATAATCTTAAGTTTGTAGGTATTGTAATTAATCATGAATTGAAGTGGCATGAGCATATAAATGTGGTGTGTAATAAAATAGCAAACAATATTGGTATTTTATATAAAGTTCATTTGTATCCCTTAAACATTTTGAAAATGTTGTATCATACTTTAATAATACCATATTTTAATTACTGTATAGTTGCATGGGCAAATTTTAATAAAAATGATATGTTAAGGTTAGTTAAGCTTCAAAAGAAAGCAATACGCATTATAACTCATTCCCAATATTATGCTCACTGTAATCCTTTATTTTGTAAACTTGGAATTTTGAATGTAATCGATATGCATAATTTTTATATTGCAGTTTTCATGTTTTCATGTTTTAATGGCAACTTGCCTACCTTTTAATCAACATGTTTGAACCTGAATTGTGATGTGCATAATCTTAATATAGGATTTCCCGGCCAAATTCGCGTGTTTGTCATTCGAATTCATTTACTTTGCATTTACGTTAGCGCAGATCGGCTTTGCCATGCCAATTATCATTCAATTTTCCAGTTTTTGTATTTAGTTTAGGATTTTGGTCGAAGGGTTTCATAGATCTGTCATTCAATTTAGAAACTGCTCAACTAGCATTCAAATTAATATTCACTTGTCGAAGCGTAATTTTTATCATTCAAATTAACACCTGTCATTCGTATTCGTAATATTTTTATTCAAGTTAGGAGTGTTAGGGGGAAGAATTGCAACAAACTTTTACAGTTTTTAAATAATGCAGTTAAAATGCATGATTTGCCATTGGGGTCTAAGCTGTTATTCCATTTATTTATTTTCAGGACAATTCAGATGGTTGTAGTCAGACATAAAGTAAAGAAGGGCGAAATCAAGGGATATGGCATTTCTACACGGACATGTTCATATACCCGGGAAAGGTGGGGGTACCCTCAATCACCCCTTTCTACTACAGACTCGGAATTTTACAAAAGTAATTCACATCGTCTCTTATACCCAGCACACCCCTCTGTTTTTCTTAAAAAGTTTCATAGTTTACTTGCCCGCCAGCAGATCGATGGCTAAAGACTTAGCTAAATAATGAATCATGTTCAAATTGTTGACTCTAGTCCCTACCCCAGTCACAATATTGTACCCTTCTTCCATAATGAAATTATGATGAAATTATGATCAATTTATGATGAAACATATTAAGACAAACAACTTTCTTACACGAACATTTACAAATATATTGAGACCATCAGGTCCGTAGATGCAAGTCTTTTTATTTCTTATTAACAATCAAACTTAAATGATGATGAATATCAGATAAATCTAATAAGTATAAGTGTATAAATGCAAGAAAATGAAATATGATGAAATACACATGAAAAAACAATCTTGAAAGAAAATGAATGAGCTATAAAAAGTGTGTAATAAACGAGAAATGTATATTGACCATCAATTTAAGTGCACAAAGTGCTAATTTGAATGCTACAAATGAATTAGAATGCTAGAAGTACACCGTCGCGCTGTCAGAAAATCGTGTTGCGCCAAATCGAATGACCAAATAGCGAAAGAAGCACATTGTTCATTAATTTGAATGAAACATACGTAGATTCTAACGAAAATTCCATAGATTTGAAAACTAGAAAAAGGAATATAAACCCGAGATATACCTGACTGCACTAAAACCGTCGAATTTGAACGCAAGACAAATTAATTTGAATGACAAACTCGCGAATTTGACCGGGAAATCCTATACTAGAAATGACCTAAATTATCACCTCCCCAAGATTAGAACGACTTGCAGTGAAAAAATCACTATTTTTTAAAGGACCATTAATATGGAATAATATACCCCAGGAAATTAAAAAATGCAAAACTCTCAATCTTTTAAAATTAAATATAAACAATTTCTGTTAAACAAGTATACAAATCAGTATCAATAGTATGGGCAAATTGTTGACATTTTTGTTATACTCTGGTCGTGTATGATAGTGAGTTTTAATATTTTCTTTGTTTTTTGTTCTGTTCTTTTGTTCTCGTTTTCCTGTATGTGTGTTTTTAGGGTTGGCTTTCATATAAGGAACTTCCCTCCTTTCTGTCTATCCCAAATGCTCTTATAAATTGCCATTGTATTTGTTATCACTTTCTTCTTCTTTTTTTTTTTTTTTTTTTTTTTTTATATAACTCCATTCTGTATGTGTATGTTTTAAATGTTTTTTATGAAGAGTGTTGAATAAACTTTGAATTGAATTTGAATGTAAATAGAAAACAAATGAAGTATATGAATTATAGTAAAATAACCGCAAAAAGCTAACAACATTTAGAAGACATTATTTTGTAAGAAAATTATTCATCAAAATGCATTATTCGTTGACTTTGATAATTTATTCAATTTGATAATTGTAATTGTGCAGTACATTTCGAGGATTTAAGTTGTCATAGTACTCTTAAATAATTGTGTATTTGTTCGTTTTTTCTTCTTCTTGACATAATGAACCCCCCACCCCCACCCCTCCTCCCCACACAAAAAAGATTATCAGTTAAAAAATATTTGCATATGCATTGCGTAATCAGGATTGTAAATTATAAGAGAAATATATATAATTATATGATATAACATGATGTTTAAACTTGATATTTCTTAAAAATAGATATGGTCTAAGACGACGGTACATTGATAAATATAAACATATACCATAGTGTACTAATGTCAAGTCATCATGATGATACATATAATTATTTTGTTATACAAAATGAGATTACTCTTCTTCTGTGAATATATACACAGTAATACAAATATTTCAAATAACAACAAGCATTTTCTTCTTCTAGTAATATGAAAGGGATCTTATACGGTCGCCAGTGGGCGGGGGGGGGGGGGGGGGTATTCGATTATTTCAGGACAAGGTAGCCGTGAATAGATATGTTTACAATGTCGGTAAACTGCGGTTTGTTCCTGAGGTAAATCCTGTCATTGGTAGTTCTTTAAAATATAATTTAATCCCCAACCTTGTGAAATAAATAGGGGACATAACATTACTTATATCAACTATAAGATAATGCGTTTCTGACCATTCGAACCCTACCCCAAAATAATTAGGTGATACGTACGTAGACGTATCACCTTTTGATTTCGTCAAGATTTGTATTATTTATTTATTTATTATTTATTAGGTGATACGTACTAAGTCTACGTATTACCTATTGATTTCGTCAAGATTTTTATTTATTTTTATTATATATTATTCTTCCTCGAAATTGTTCGCAGGATATCTCAAGACTGAATAAAGCCATTGTCATGAATCTTTCAATAATGATAGATCTTAGTCTAATATAGAACTGCGTGACTTTTCAAAGACTCAAAGTCATCATGACGTCATCCAGGCGCCATTTTGTGAAAATCAACTTATGATCATATCTTCATAACGGAAAAGTATTTCTCATTAGGTGATACGTACGTAGACGTATCACCTTTTGATTTCGTCAAGATTTTTATTATTATTTATTAGGTGATACGTATGAAATATACGTATCACCTTTTGATTTCGTCAAGATTTTTATTATTTATTAGGTGATACGTATGAAATATACGTATCACCTTTTGATTTCGTCAAGATTTTCTTTATTATTATTATTATTTTTATTTTTATTATTCTTCCTCGAATTTGTTCGCAGGATATCTCAAGACTGAATAAAGTCATTGTCATGAATCTTTCAATGATGATAGATCTTAGTCTAACTTAGAACTGCATGACTTTTCAATGACTCAAGTTCATCGTGACGTCATCTAGGCGCCATTTTGTGAAAATCAACTTATGATCATATCTTCATAACGGATGGTCATTTCTCATTCGTATTTATCAGGATTAAGATCAATATCTGTCCGGTCAATTTCACGTCAATAAATGCGCGCAAACATGCGCGTACGCGTACGTGCGCGCATTAACGCGCGCGTAAAATTTAAAATTGCTCAAAATCGTCTTAAATTTTGTTTGCATACGTTTTATGCAATTATAAGCATTTCATAAAAAATCGCGCAAACGCGCAGTTTTGCGAGTTTTCGTTCGTCACGGCCGAACGCAAAATAATTTCTCTCCAATAATTTATGACAGGATATTCCTCATAATTTTCACAACAATTTGATACCATGTTTATCTCTTTATCACTATTAATAACGGAATGAGCGTCCGTTCGAAATAACTGTCCGTACGCGCGAGTTTTGTAATACATAGCATATATGGGCAAAAACATTCCTATAAAAAGTCCATCATAGCTCTTTGGGATGCCTAGAGACTCCCCATTCTTTTTTTCATTTTTAAATAGAGTATAAGTCGGAGATATGATTTCATGTCTCATTTGGCCATTAAGTATATTTTAACATAATCATATTGACCTTGGAACTCAAAATACGAATTTGCATATTATGACGTCAACATATTTACGGAAAATGAATGTATCTCAGCAAATATTGATCAATTTTCTTCTAAATTTTGATATGTTGTAGCTGAGACAATTCTTCACAAGATAGTTATCAATATTTGTTCATTTTGATGACGTCATTATGGTGAAAATTGCGATTACAGGCGACATATGTCAGATTTTTGCTTAATATGCGTGTTATGCCTATGGGAGGTGATTGATACTACATTCCAGTCTAGACTTGTTCATTATGTTGCGTATGTAGTGCGTCGAAATATCAGTTCAATGATTAGTAGGCTCTGCAATCAGGCGAAAATTTGAGCTTGTTTAGTAAATTAATAGTTTAATCATATAACAAACCATATCGAATACCTGAAGGGGGCGCTATACCACTTTTAATCATGGTCATCGTCATTTAAAACCAAAAGATTATGCATTCAATATATTTGCTTAAATTCGTTTATCTGTTTAAAATTATATACACATAAAATATTGTATCAAACCATATTATGTTCATGAAAATGTATAATTAAAAAAAGAAAAAAGATGCAGAAACAAATAAATCAAATCAAATCAAATCAAATATCGTCATTATCGATTTAATGAATATTATCATTAGATCATCATCAGCACACTTTCATGATACCAAAATAGCTACGTATCACCTAATTCGTCAAAGTGACGAATTAAAGTCTAGTTAGGTGATACGTACGTAGACGTATCACCTTTTGATTTCGTCAAGATTTTTATTATTTATTTATTTATTTATTTATTTATTATTATTCTTCCTCGAATTTGTTCGCAGGATATCTCAAGACTGAATAAAGCCATTATCATGAAACTTGCCATGATGATAGATCTTAGTCTAACTTAGAACTGCGTGACTTTTCGAAGACTCATATTTATCGTGACGTCATCCAGGCGCCATTTTGTGAAAATCAACTAATGATCATATCTTCATAACGGAAAGTAATTTTTCATTCATATTTATTGCGATTAAGATCAATATCCGTCCGGTCAATTTCAGGTCAAAAAACGTGCGCAAATGCGCGTGTGCGCGCTCGTCCGCGCGTTTACGCGCGCGCAAAAATTTAAAATGCTCTAAATCATCCCAAATTTTTTTGGCATACGTTTCAGGCCATATAGAGCATTTGATAAAAAATCGCGCTCACGCGCATTGCGCGCACGTTTTTTGCGCGTACTAGCATTTTGCAACATAGAATCGCCGAATTTTCTTTATCATCATATTTGGCACATTTTTCCAAGCATTTTGATAACTTGTTCATCTTTTAATAACGCAATGAGAGTCCGCCAAAGTTGACAGCGCGCGCGGGCCTGCGTTATCTTTATCCACAATACATGAGCAAAAACATGCCTATACAAAAATCTTTTTAACTCTTCAGAATAGATATGAACTCCCAATATTTTTTCATATTTAGATAGATTATGAGTCGGAGATATGATTTCATGTCTCATTTGACCCTCAATTAACTAATGACGTCATCATAATGGTCTCCGAACTCAAAATTTCAATTTGCATATTATGACGTTTGCATATTTTTGGAAAATTGATTGTATCTCTGTAAATATTGATTGATTTTCTTTCAAATTTTGAAATGTTTTAGCTGAGACAATTTTATACAAATATAGTGTTCACAATTTTTCATTTTGACAAAAGCATCATGGCGTATTTTTGCGATTAAAGGAGGCATGTCAATTTTTCACATTTTGCGTGTATTCTCTATGTGACATGACTTTTTCTCAAAACTGGATTCGACACTCCTGTCTTTCGTGAGCAAAATCTCCGTTGTTTTAACTTCGTTTTCGCTAAGCTTCGAATATGTTGTAGCTGAGACGATAAGCTATCACCAATGTGCCTTTTATTTTTCGATCAGATGCCGGGATTATGCTCATATTTCACTTGCAAAGTAGGATTTGAGAATTCCATTTCCCGTTTACGTGTACTCGCTATGGGAAATGTTTTGGTATATTGGTAACGCACTTGACTTCCAACGTCGAGATCCCTGGTTCGAGTCCGGGTGTCTCCAACAATTTTTTTCTTCACTTTGTTTTCCTTTTGACCTTCACTGTACCATCTCCTTTGATTATTTAAACACGTAGAATCGCAAATAATGTCATAAACAACCCTTTTTACTTCATTATTACCCTATTTTCACTTCATCCATTACTTTTGGGGTGTAATCCCTATGGGAGATGACTTTTTCTCAAATCTGGAGTCTACATTCCTGTGTTTTGAGCAATATCTTCGATATTTCTGCTTGGATTTTGTTGATTTTTGAGTATGTTGTAGCTGAAACTATATGCTATCTAAATCAACCCTCATTTTTTCAATAAGATGTCATAATCGCGCTCATGATCATGATCATTATCATCATGATCATCATTATCATAATGGTGATAATCATTTATCAATTACATTTGCATTTCTTTGGAGAAGATAAAATCGTCAAAAGGTGTTCTTCATGATGTAAATTAGAGTCAAATGTGTAACTGGTTACTGCACAGGGTCAGTGGTCATATATCGTCACAATCTATCTTCCCTAGATCCATGATGATCAAGGAGACACAATTTAATCTTGACATATGGATGGATCATAATGAGAGAAGAATTTGATAAAATAATATATCGTGTAATGCATTATTCGTTATGTAAACCATTATCATACGTATCACCTAATTCGTCTAAGTGACGAATTAAAGTCTAGTATTTATTTTGTGTCTGTATAGAAGAAATTATTATTATTCTTCCTCAATTTTGTTCGCATGATATCTCAAGAATGGCTAAAGCCATTATCATGAAACTTGCCATGATGATAGATCTTAGTCTAACTTAGAACTGCATGACTTTTCAAGGACTCAAAATTATCGTGACGTCATCCAGGCGCCATTTTGTAAAAATCAACTTATGATCATATCTTCATAACGGAAAGTAATTTTTCATTCATATTTATCATGAATAAGATCAATATCCTTCTGGTCAATTTGAGATCAAAAAACGTGCGCAAATCCGCGCGTACGCGTTCGTGCGCGCGTTTACGCGCGCGCACAAATTTAAAATGCTCAAAATCATTCCCAATTTTTTTTGCATACGTTTCAAGCCATATGGAGCATTTGACAAAAAATCACTCAAACGCAAATGCGCGCACGGTTTTTGCGCGTTCTGGCATTTTGCAACATATAATCGCCAAATTTTCTTTGTCATCATGTATGGCACATTCTTCCAAGCATTTTGATACCATGTTCACCTCTTTATCACTATTAATAACGGAATGAGCGTCCGTCCAAAATAAATATCCGCGCGCGCGAGGTCATGTATTACATAGCATATATGGGCAAAAATATGCCATAAAAAGTCCATTGGGATGAATAAGGACTGCCAATTTTTTTTTCATATTTTGATAGAGTATGAGTCGGAGATATGATTTCATAGCTCATTTGGCCATTAAATACATCTTGACGTCATCATAATGGCCTTGGAAGTCAAAATACAAAATTGCATATTATGACGTCATTATATTTTTTGAAAATTTAGTGTATTTCTCATAATATTGACTGATTTTCTTCCAAATTGCGGTATCTTGTAGTTGAGGCAATTGCCTTCAAGATAAATACAAAATACCTTTAATTTCATTGACGTCATCATAGTAAAAATTCAATTAAAGGCCACATTTCAGAATTTTCTTAATTTGCGTGTTATGCCTAAGGAAGGTGAATTTCGTTCACATCATGAATCTTTATGACATTGATCTTTGAGCACTATCTAGCTTATTGGTATTCTATGTTCTCCAAAATTTTGATACGGTGTAGCTAATAAAATATCTACAATATTGACGTACATCATTTATCATTTCGATGACATCATCATAGTGAAATTTTCAATTAAAGGTGACATGTCAGAATTTTCTTAATTTGCGTGTTAGGCGACTTTTTCTGAAATCCGGATTCTACAAATCTCTATCGAATACCTGAAGGGGGCGCTATACCACTCTTAATCATGGTCTTTATCGTATTTATGATCATTATCATTAGATCATCATCGGCACACTTTCATGATAACAAAATAGCACGTATCACCTAATTCGTCAAAGTGACGAATTAAAGTCTAGTTAGGTGATACGTAACGAAGTCTACGTATCACCTATTGATTTCGTCAAGATTTTCTTTTTTATTCTTCCTCGATTTTGTTCGCAGGATATCTCAAGATTGAATAAAGCCATTGTCATGAAATTTTCAATGATGATAGACCTTAGTCTAACTTAGAACTGCGTGACTTTTCAAAGACTCAAAATTATCGTGACGTCATCCAGGCGCCATTTTGTGAAAATCAACTTATGATCATATCTTCATAACGGAAAGTAATTTTTCATTCATATTTATCACGAATTAGATCGATATCCGTCCGGTCAATTTCAGGTCAAGAAATGCGCGTACGCTTTTGTCCGCGCGTTTACGCGCGCGGATTTTTTTAAAATGCTCCAAATCATCCCAAATTTTTTTTACATACGTTTCAGGCCATATGGAGCATTTGATAAAAAAATTACGCACACGCGCATGCGCGCGCATTTTCGCGCGTACTGGCATTTTGCAACATAGAATCGCCGATTTTTTTCTGTCATCGTATTTGGCACATTTTTTCAAGCATTTTGATAACTTGCTCACCTTTTAATAACCCAATGAGCGTCCGTCAAAGTTGACAGCACGCGCGGATTTGCGTTATCTTTATCCACAATACATGGGCAAAAACATGCCTATATCAAATTCATTGTAACTCTTTAGAATAGATAGAAACTCCTAATATTTTTTCATATTTGGATAGATTATGAGTCGGAGATATGATTTCATGTCTCATTTGATCCTCAATTAACTCATAAAGGCATCATAATGGCCTCCAAACTCAAAATTTTAATTTGCATATTATGGCGTCAGCATATTTTTGGAAAATTGATTGTATCTCTGTAAATATCAATCAATTTTCTTTCAAATTTTGATATGTTTTAGCTGAGACAATTTTCTACAAATGCAGTATCCACAACTTTTATTTTTGACAAAATTATCATGGTGTATTTTTGCGATTGATGGAGGCATGTCAATTTTTCACATTTTGCGTGTATTCTCTATGGGACATGACTTTTTCTCAAAACTGGATTCTACACTTCTGTCTTTCGCGAGCAAAATCTCCGTTGTTTTAGCTTCGTTTTCGCTGAGCTTCGGATATGTTGTAGCTGAGACAATGAGCTATCACAAGTGTGCCCTTTATTTTTCGATCATATGCCGGGATCATGCTCATATTCTACTTGCAAAGTGGGATTTGAGAATTCCATTTCCCGTTTACGTGTAATCGCTATGGGAGATGTTTTGGTATATCGGTAACGCACTTGACTTCTAACCTCGAGATCCCTGGTTCGAGTCCGGGTGTCTCCAACATTTTTTTTCTTCACTTTTTTTTTCCTTTTGACCTTCACTGTACCATCTCCTTTGATTATTTAAACACGTAGAATCGCAAATAATGTCATAAACAACCCTTTTTACTTTATTATTACCCTATTTTCACTTAATCCATTACTTTTTGCGTGTAATCCCTATGGGAGATGACTTTTTCTCAAATCTGGAGTCTACATTCCTGTCTTTTGCGAGCAATATCGCCGTTATTTCTGCTTGGATTTTGTTGATTTTTTAGTATGTTGTAGCTGAGACTATATGCTATCTAAATCACTCCTCATTTTTTCAATAAGATGTCATGATTGCGCTCATGATCATGATCATTATCATCATGATCATCATTATCGTAATGATGAAAATCATTTATCAATTACATTTTCATTTCTTTGAATAAGATAAAATCGTCAAAAGGTGTTCTTCATGATATAAATAAGAGTCAAATGTGTAACTGGTTACTGCACAGGGTCAAAGGTCATATATTGTTTCAATCTATCTTCCCTAGATTCATGATGATCAAGGAGACACAATTTAATCTTGACATATGAATAGATCATAATGGGAGAAGCATATAAATGGGAGAAGCATTTTACAAAATAATATATTGTGTAATGCATTATTCGTTATGTAAACCATTATCATACGTATCACCTAATTCGTCTAAGTGACGAATTAAAGTCTAGTATTTATTTTGTGTCTGTATAGAAGAAATTATTATTATTCTTCCTCAATTTTGTTCGCAGGATATCTCAAGAATGGCAAAAGCCATTGTCATGAAACTTTCAATGATGATAGATCTTAGTCTAACTTAGAACTGCATGACTTTTCAAAGACTCAAAATTATCGTGACGTCATCCAGGCGCCATTTTGTAAAAATCAACTTATGATTATATCTTCATAACGGAAAGTAATTTTTCATTCATATTTATCATGAATAAGATCAATATCCTTCCGGTCAATTTCAGATCAAAAAACGTGCGCAAATCCGCGCGTACGCGTTCGTGCGCGCGTTTACGTGCGCGCAAAAATTTAAAATGCTCCAAATCATTGTAAATTTTGTTTGCATATGTTTCAAGCCATAGAGAGCATTTGACAAAAAATCACTAAAACGCGCATGCGCGCGCATTTTTTGCGCGTTCTGGCATTGTGCAACATATAATCGCCAAATTTTCTCTGTCATCATATTTGGCACATTTTCCAAGCATTTTGATACCATGTTCATCTCTTTATCACTATTAATAACGGAATGAGCGTCCGTTCAAGATAAATATCCGTGTGCGCCAGCTCATGTATTACATAGTATATATGGGCAAAAACATGCCTATAAAAAGTCCATTGGGATGAATAAGGACTGCCAAGTTTTTTTCATATTTTGATAGAGTATAAGTCGGAGATATGATTTCATAGCTCATTTGGCTATTAAATACATCTTGACGTCATCATAATGGCCTTGGAAGTCAAAATACAAAATTGCATATTATGACGTCATTATATTTTTTTGAAAATTTAGTGTATTTCTCATAATATTGACTGATTTTCTTCCAAATTGCGGTATCTTGTAGCGTAGGAAATTGCCTACAAGATCAATACACACTGCTTTTTATTTTATTGACGTCATTATAGTACAAAATTCAATTTAAGGCCACATGTCGGAATTTTCTCAATTTGCGTGTTATGTCTGAGGAAGGTGAAATTCGTTCACATCATGAATCTACATGACATTGATCTTTGAGCACTATCTAGCTTATTTGTGCTTTATGTTCTCTAAAATTTTGATACGGCGTAGCTAAGCAAATTATCTATAAGAATGATGTACATCATTTATCATTTCGATGACATTATCATAGTGAAAATTTCTTAGTTTGCGTGTTTGGCGACTTTTTCTGAAATCCGGATTCTACAAATCTCTATCGAATACCTGAAGGGGGCGCTATACCACTCTTAATCATGGTCTTTATCGTATTTATGATCATTATCATTAAATCATCATCGGCACACTTTCATGATAACAAAATAGCACGTATCACCTAATTCGTCAAAGTGACGAATTAAAGTCTAGTTTATTATTTATTATTCTTCCTCGATTTTGTTCGCAGGATATCTCAAGACTGAATAAAGCCATTATCATGAAACTTGCCATGATGATAGATCTTAGTCTAACTTAGAACTGCGTGACTTTTTAGAGAGTCAAAGTTATCGTGACGTCATCCAGGCGCCATTTTGTGAAAATCAATTTATGATCATATCTTCATAACGGAAAGGAATTTCTCATTTATAATTATCAGGATTAAGATCAATATCTGTCTGGTCAATTTCAGGTCAATAAATGCGCGAAAAACTGCGCGTACGCGTAAGTGCGCGCGTTAACGCGCGCGTAAAATTTTAAATTGCTCAAAATCGTTTAAAAAATTGTTTGCATACGTTTCAGGCCATTATAAGCATTTCATAAAAAATCGCGCAAAACACGCATTTTTGCACGTTTTCGTTTGTCACGGCCGAACGAAAAATAATTCCTGGTATATTTGTTTTGACAGGATATTCCTCATATTTTTCTGAACAATTTGATACCATGTTCATCTCTTTATCACTATTAATAACGAAATGAGCGTCCGTTCAAGAAAAATATCCGTGCGCGCGAGCTCATGTATTACATAGCATATATGGGCAAAAACATGCCTATAAAAAGTACATCGGGATGAATAAGGACTGCCATTTTTTTCATATTTAGATAGAGTATGAGTCAGAGATATGATTTCATATCTCATTTGGCCATTCAATACATCTTGACGTCATCATAATGGCCTTGGAAGTCAAAATACAAAATTGCATATTATGACGTCATTATATTTATGGACAATTTAGTGTATTTCTCATAATATTGACTGATTTTCTTCCAAATTTCGGTATCTCATAGTTGAGGCAATTGCCTACAAGATAAATACACACCACTTTTTATTTCATTGACGTCATCATAGTAAAAAATTCAATTAAAGGCCACATGTCAGAATTTTCTCAATTTGCGTGTTATGTCTATGGAAGGTGAATTTCGTTCACATCATGAATCTACATGACATTGATCTTTGAGCACTATCTAGCTTATTTGTGCTCTATGTTCTCCCAAATTTTGATACGGTATAGCCTAGAAAATTATCTACAAGATCGACGAACATCATTTATCATTTTGATGACATCATCATAGTGAAAATGTCAATTAAAAGCGACATGTCAGAATTTTCTTAGTTTTTCTGAAATCCTGATACTACAAATCTATATCGTATACCGGAAGGGGGCGCTATACCACTCATAATCATGGTCATTTTAAACAAACAAAATATCGTATTCATGAACATTATAATTATTTCATCATCGGCAGTTTCGGCACATTGTCATGAACGTAATTCAAGAGCCTAGCTATTTATGCTAGAAATATTGAAGGCATTTTTCTCAATTGCATCTCTCCCCTCTCTCTCTCTCTTTTCTCTCTTGCTCTGTCTCCCTTCACCTAGTCTTGTTCTGCCCTTCTCCTTCTCTTGGTCTCTCTCATCTGCATCTCTATTGTTTTCTCCCTCTCTTACACTTTCACCCTCTCCCTCTCTTGATCTGTCTCCTTCTGTCTCTGCCTCTCTCTCTCTTTCTCTACTTTCTCCCCTTTCTCTCTGCATCATCTCAGCTTGTTTCATTTATATGTATGAGAATTTAATCCAGGGAAATTCGAGGGCAATTTCTATCGTTTGGTCATTCACTGCCATGCATACTAACAATCGTTTCTAGATTTAACATCATAGATGTTGGGTTATAGAATATTAATATCTTACTCATATTTTATATTAAATCAGGACTAAATAAATCACTATGTACATTTTCTAATATTTATTTTAAAAAGTGCTTTGAGCTTGTTTAGTATAAGTAAACAGTTAATCCTCTATCGAAAACCTGAAGGGGGCGCTGTGCCACTTTTAATCATGGTCATCATTCTAATATCGTCATAATTCCTGGTATATTTGTTTTGACAGGATATTCCTCATATTTTTCTGAACAATTTGATACCATTTTTATCTCTTTATCACTATTAATAACGGAATGAGCGTCCGTTGAAGATAAATATCCGTGCGTGCGAGCTCATGTATTACAGAGCATATATGGGCAAAAACATGCCTATAAAAAATACATCGGGATGAATAAGGACTGCCATTTTTTTTTCATATTTAGATAGAGTATGAGTTGGAGATATGATTTCATGTCTCATTTGGCCATTAAGTATATTTTTACATAATCATATTGACCTTGGAACTCAAAATACGAATTTGCATATTATGACGTCAACATGTTTACGGAAAATTATTGTATCTCTGCAAATATTGATCAATTTTCTTCTAAATTGTTGTAGGTGAGACAATTCTTCACAAGTTTATTACCAATATTTATTCATTTTGATGACGTCATTAGATTTTTGCTTAATATGCGTCTTATGCCTATGGGAGGTGATTGATACTACAGTGCGTCGAAATATCAGTTCAATGATTGGTAGACTCTGCAATCAGGCGAAAATTTGAGCTTGTTTAGTAAATTAATAGTTTAATCATATAACAATTTTTCTATCGAATACCTGAAGGGGGCGCTATACCACTTTTAATCATGGCCATCGTCATTTAAAACAAAAAAATCATCATCAACAATTTTGTCATTATCGTATTTATGAATATTATCTTTAGATCATCATCGGCACACTTTCATGATACAAAAATAGCTACGTATCACCTAATTCGTCAAAGTGACGAATTAAAGTCTAGTTTATTTATTATTATTCTTCCTCGAATTTGTTCGCAGGATATCTCAAGACTGAATAAAGCCATTATCATGAAACTTGCCATGATGATAGATCTTAGTCTAACTTAGAACTGCGTGACTTTTCAAAGACTCAAAGTCATTATGACGTCATCTAGGCGCCATTTTGTGAAAATCAACTGATGATCATATCTTCATAACGGAAAGTAATTTTTCATTCATATTTATCATGAATAAGATCAATATTCGTCCGGTCAATTTCAGGTCAATAAACGTGCGCAAATGTGCGCGGGCGCGTTCGTCCGCGCGTTTACGCGCGCGCAAAAATTAAAAATGCTCTAAATCATCTCAAATTTTTTTTGCATACGTTTTAGGCCATATGGAGCATTTGACAAAAAATCATGCACACGCGCATGCGCGCGCGTTTTTTGTGCGCACTAGCATTTTGTAACATAGAATTGCCAAATTTTCTATTTCAGCGTATTTGGCACATTTTTCCAAGCATTTTGATAATTTGTTCACCTTTTAATAACGCAATGAGCGTCCGTCAAAGTTGACAGCGCGCGCGGATCTGCGTTATCTTTATCCACAATATGTGGGCAAAAACATACCTATACAAAATTCATTGTAACTCTTCAGAATAGATATGAACTCCCAATATGTTTTCATATGTTGATAGATCATGAGTTGGAGATATGATTTCATGTCTCATTTGATCCTCAATTAACTCATGATGTCATCATAATGGCCTCCGAACTCAAAATTTAAATTTGCATATTATGACGTTTGCATATTTTTGGAAAATTAATTGTATCTCTGAAAATATCGATTGTTTTTCTTCAAAATTTTGATATGTTGTAGCTGAGATAATTTCCTACAAATATAGTGTACACAATTTTCCTGTTTGACAAAGGTATCATGGCGTATTTTTGCAATTAAAGGAGGCATGTCAATTTTTCACATTTTGCGTGTATTGTCTATGGGACATGACTATTTCTCAAAACTGCATTCTACATTTCCGTCTTTCGCGAGCAACATCTCCGTTGTTTTGACTTTTTTTCGGTGACCTTCGAGTATGTTGTAGCTGAGACAATAAGCTATCTCCAATGTGTACTTCATTTTTCTATCATATGCCGGGATCATGCTCATAACCCTATAGTCCTGGATTTATGCAAACAAGTTATCACTAAATATAGGCAAAACTCACTATATGCTTTTTAGTAATACATTAAAAATACTTCCTAATCATGTCAATTTTAACAATACCGAACTAGAACAAGTCGACTGTACTAAATTTCTGGGACTTTATATCGATAGTGATTTATCTTGGAAATCCCACATTACTAATTTGAGCAAGGTCCTCTCAAGAAATACTGGTATACTTAATAGACTTAAACACTTTTTTCCCAGTAAAATTTTATTATCAGTTTATTCTGCTATAATGACTCCATACCTCACCTATGGAATTCTCGCCTGGGGTAACGCTACTGGAAATTTAATAAATATGCTTTTTCGCATTCAAAAACGCGCTATTAGAAATATTAATCATGTAGGATACCTTTTTCACACCAACAACCTGTTCCATGAAAATAGAATCCTAAAATTATCAGACTTATTCTATTGCAATCTTGGTATATTCATGTACAATTTATCTACTAATAACCTACCTGAAATATTTTTGCAAATGTTCCGGAAAAATAGATCCCTACATGATTATCCCACACGTCAGAGCGACGCATACCACCTTCCGCGTACCCGAACTGTTTTTGCCCAAAAAACGATCATGTTTACAGGACCCAGTTACTGGAATGCCCTCCCGTTAGAGTTAATTGAAAGTCCTTCCTTATATACATTTAAACGTAAACTGAAGGAACTGCTTTTCAAAGCATATCTTGATGTCAATGTATGACCTTTGCGTGCAAGCGCGTTGTGTTTGGTTGTCGTGCTTTCGGAAATACGTATTTAAAAAACCCAACAACAACAATAAAATATCTTTACTTCTATTCTCGAGAGTGCGACGGCTGACACAGTGTGCTTGCTCGCTTCGTTATCCTATTTGTGTATGTAATAAACAAATGTATTCATTTTATTATTATCTGTAATGTTCGTTTACCAGCTGAGCACCCATTGTATGATAACTTAAGTACGTGTACCTTTATTTACACTGTAAGAAAGGAAGGGATAATATAAACAGCACCACCGCAAGTTTATTATTATTTCCTTTTATTTTTTGATTCATTTAGACTGGTCACTATTACATGTATATCCGTCCTCCATTTATTACCACAAATACTTTTCTGGGGCCTACAGCTTTACAAGCTTGCTTTCATGTAGGTCCCATCATATTTCTCTTAGTTAAATCAGTTATTCATATTGACCACTTATCTTTGTTATTATTATGTATTATTGAAAAAAATGTAAATGTATATGTATGTTTATGAGAAATATGAAAATAAATGAAATGAAAAAAATGAAATATTTTACTTGCAAAGTAGCATTTCTGAATTCCATTTCCCGTTTACGTGTAAACGCTATGGGAGATGTTTTGGTATATCGGTAACGCACTTGACTTCCAACCTCGAGATCCCTGGTTCGAGTCCGGGTGTCTCCAACACTTTTTTTTCCCACTTTTTTTCCTTTTGACCTTTACTGTACCATCTCATTTGATTATTTTAACACGTAGACTTGCAAATAATGTCATAAATAACCCTTTTTACTTTATTATTACCCTATTTTCACTTAATCCATTACTTTTTGCGTGTAATCCCTATGGGAGATGACTTTTTCTCAAATCTGGAGTCTACATTCCTGTCTTTTGCGAGCAATATCGCCGTTATTTCTGCTTGGATTTTGTTGATTTTTGAGTATGTTCTAGCTGAGACTATATGGTATCTAAATCAGCCCTCATTTTTTCAATAAGATGTCATGATCGCGCTCATGATCATGATCATTACGATCATCATTATCATGATGATAATCATTTATCAATTACATTTTCATTTCTTTGAATAAGATAAAATCGTCAAAAAGTGTTCTTCATGATGTAAATTAGATTCAAATGTGTAACTGGTTACTGCACAGGGTCAAAGGTCATATATTGTTTCAATCTATCTTCCCTAGATCCATGATGATCAAGGAGACACAATTTAATCTTGACATATGAATAGATCATAATGGGAAAAGCATATCAATGGAAGAAGCATTTCATAAAATAATATATCGTGTAATGCATTATTCGTTATGTAAACCATTATCATACGTATCACCTAATTCGTCTAAGTGACGAATTAAAGTCTAGTTCATAATTATAACGATTAAGATCAATATCCGTCCGGTCAATTTCAGGTCAATAAACGTGCGCAAATGCGCGCGTGCGTGTCGTCCGCACGTTTACGCGCACGCAACATTTTAAAATGCTCTAAATCATCCCAATTTTTGTTTGCATACGTTTCAGGCCATATGGAGCATTTGACAACAAAATCGCGCTCACGCGCATGCGCGCGCGTTTTTTGGCGCGTACTAGCATTTTGCAACATAGAATCGCCGAATTGTCTTTATCATCATATTTGGCACATTTTTCCAAGCATTTTGATAACTTGTTCATCTTTTAATTACGCAATGAGCGTCCGTCAAAGTTGACAGCGCGCGCGGACTTTATCCACAATACATGAGCAAAAACATGCCTATGCAAAATTCTTTGTAACTCTTCAGAATAGATAAGAACTCCCAATATTTTTTCATATTTAGATAGATTATGAGTCGAAATATGATTTCCAGTCTCATTTGACCCTCATTGACGTCATCATGATAGCCTCCAAACTAAAAATTTTAATTTGCATATTATGACGTCAGCATATTTTTGGAAAATTCATTGTATCTATGTAAATATTGATTGATTTTCTTTCAAATTTTGAATTGTTCTAGCTGAGACAATTGTCTACAAATATAGTGTTCACAATTTTTCATTTTGACAAAGGCATCATGGCATAATTTTGCGATTAAAGGAGGCATGTCAATTTTTCACATTTTGCGTGTATTCTCTATGGGACATGACTTTTTCTCAAAACTGGATTCTACATTCCTGTCTTTCGTGAGCAATATCTCCGTTGTTTAACGGGTATGTTGTAGCTGAGACAATCAGCTATCACTAATGTGTTTTTTATTTTGCAATCAGATGCCGGGATCATGCTCATATTTCACTTGCAAAGTAGGATTTGAGAATTCCATTTCCCGTTTACGTGTAAGCGCTATGGGAAATGTTTTTGTATATCGGTAACGCACTTGACTTCCAAGCTCGAGATCCCTGGTTCGAGTCCGGGTGTCTCCAACAAATTTTTTCTTCATTTTTGTTTCTGTTTGACCTTTCACTGTACCATCTCCTTTGATTATTAAAACACGTAGATTCGCAAATAATGTAATAAACAACCGTATTTACCTTATTATTACCCTTTTTTCCACTTAATCCATTACTTTTTGCGTGTAATCCCTATGGGAGATGCCTTTTTTTCTTCAAATCTGGATTCTACATTCCTGTCTTTTGCGAGCAATATCGCCGTTATTTCTGCTTGGATTTAGTTGATTTTTTAGTACGTTGTAGCTAAGAGTATATGCTATCTAAATCATTCCTTATTTGTTCAATTGGATATCAGGATCACGCTCATGATCATTATCATAATGATGATAATCATTTATCAATTACATTTTCATTTCCTTGAATAAGATAAAATCGTAAAAATGTGTTCTTCATGATGTAAATTATAGTCAAAGGTGTAACTGGTTACTGTACAGGGTCAACGGTCATATATTGCTTCAATCTATCTTCCCTAGACCCATGATGATTAAGGGGACACAATTTAAACTTGACATATAAATAAATCATAATGGGAGAAGCATTTTATAAAATAATATATCGTGTAATACATTATTCGTTATGTAAACCATTATCATACGTTTTACCTAAATCGTCAAAGTGACGAATTAAAGTCTAGTTAACATTGTAGTTTCCGAAATAAGTATTGCTATACAATTTACCGATATATGATTTGCCATTGTTAATACAATATGCAAGTACATAAATAAGCAACACAAATAGATTTTTATTCGATTAGAAATGATACAAGAATATATATACCTTGTCAATTATTAATTATATTTAATTGAATGTTATGACTGTATGGTCTATGAAACAAAATAAACAACTTCATATTACATCAGAGTGGTAACCATTATCACCTCAATACAAACAAACGGCAATGAAAGTAATTGAGTATCCTTAAAACAGGATCAAATTATGTTCTCCCGTAGCACTGAGAGATATGGCTAAGAAAAGAGAGAGAGAGGGACAAGAAGGGGAAGGCTGGAGCAGAGTGGTGAAAGGGAGAGTAAGAAAAGAGTGAATCGAGAGATGGAAAGTGCAAAGAACAAATTATAATAATGTGTATTGTTTGCATATATCTTTTAATGTTTCTGTTTCCGTATATGTAATAACTATCATGCTTCTGTTTGTAAAACAAAGTACATACAACATTTAAACACAGTTTCCTGATAAATATGAGCTGACACATGACATCAAGTGCTTCTTCCCTCTCATTTATTGCCCTATTGTGTTCACATTTTACAATCAATACATTTGGTATCTCATGAATCAATTAAGTCCTGCACGATAGGGCCACACAGGATATTCAAAAGTTCTACACAGAATTTCAAAATGCATTAATTATAGTATTTTTGATATCGATGGATGTACAAACTTGTATTTAATAAATATATTCATTAATTATATTTAAAGCAGTTTCTTCATCATTTCCCACTGTACACAAGCGGCCGGACAGACCTGCCCCCGTCTTATGAAGAGTTGCGATTGATCTGAATCAATCGCAAGTTTGCAATTTTGTATCTACTATTTACATAGTTTGAATTGATATCAGTAGCAAGTAAGTTGTGATTAATCGCAACTGTTTATTAGACGGGGCCCTGGTTTCAATTAATTATGATTTAAGTAGGTAATCACCCTCGGCAAAGAAAGGACCCGCAAATTTCTTGAAGACCATAAAGTTTTATTTCGTTTACAATGTACACACCTCGATTAAAGTCATAACATCGTATAGTCACACCATATTTCCAAACAATGTTGGTTTGGGAATACATAGGCGTAGGTTGGAAGTAGCGATGCAATTCATTCTGACCAAAAAAGTTTGTTCACCCGCCGCCGAGTATGTTGTTGAGCAAGGAATTCGTAAAGTTGGTTGACCTATAGTTCTTGGCAGAGCTCGAGCGAGGGGAAAACCAAGGAAAAGTCGTGTCATTTATGTGTCATACACGAGACATGGAGATTAAAAGTATCATTTCGATCTTCCGGGGAAGACTTGGATATCATGTCACATAAATAAACATGGGTTCAAGAATGTGATCAGCCTGAATATCCCGAAATATTAACATTATTCGCAGCAAGTGATTTGAATATCATCCTTCTTTGAATACAGTTATGCTCATAACATGCGATGACAATTGATGATACCCAGGGGCGTACGCAGGATTTTTTTCAAGGGGGGGGGGGGGGGGTTAAAATCGGGCCGAAAATTTGAAAATCGCGCCGGCCGATAAGTCGCTCAGTGGGGGGGGGGGGGGGGGGGGGGGGGGGGGGGGGGGGGGGGGTAAGCGGACACTTTTTTTTTTGGTCTCGAAATTTGAAAATTTGACATTTTTCTTCGTTGGGGGGGGGGGGGGGTAAGGTAGGTCACCTTTTCTAGGTTAGCCGTGGGCATAATTTTGTATTTGTTTATAATAAAACAAAAATAAAAGTTTTTTTTTTTGGGTTTTTTAGGGGGTGTTTGCAAACATAAAAATACCAAAGGGGGGGGGGGGTTTAACCCCCAAATCCCCCCCCCCCTGCGTACGCCCCTGATGATACCTCAAAACACTTTGACCATTAGCTAAGACAGATCGGTTTATAGCCGTTTGGTAATTTACGCATGCACGTGGTTGAGAGATTGACCCTTACCTTGACATAAGAAGAAGGGGAGAGGGGGTAAAGTCGCAAATAATAGATCGATTGATGATATTTTGGTTTTGTTTTGTTTTATTTTCCGTAAAAAATGTACAGTGTACATACGTAATTTGTATGAACATAATAAATAAAGATAGTTACTTAAAAATAATACGGATGGAGCGCTCTATTCAGAGTTATTAATTTAATGACTCTGTTGTTCCTAGCTGTCCAGAAGAAAGTAAGGAGAGAACGAACAAAGGAAAGAGAGATATACATATATAATTTTTAATCCACATTTGCTTTTCCCGGAACCCAGGCATTATGTTCTTCCCAAGATATCCAAGTGGGATATCTGTGCATCAGACAACAATTTATAATGTTGAATAGTACTTTCCTACGAAAGAGTCAAAAGTTCAGATCGCTACGTATTGTTCAGACGATTTGATACATATAGAAATAACAAAATAACAGCCTTTGTTAACCTGTTGACTCCTAAATTCTCTCATTCCCATAGACTTAATACATGAGTCACCCGGTTCCCGTTGGCAATTGGTTAACTTGAGACGGACACAAACATTATGTATATCCGTAAATATTTCCCTTCAAAATATAAGTTACTCTTAGAAACTGGTGGGAAATCCAGGAGCTCAGGGAGCACAAATGCACCACTACCACCATATTTTGCTTACCGCTTTAGCTCTTTTTTCTCTCTCGTTCTCACAATATTTCTATATTCTTGCTTGTCATGGCACAAATGTAGATGATAACCTTTCGTTTGTTTCTCATGTATTAATTAATTTTATTTATTATCTTGTGGGAAGATGGGGGGGGGGGGAGCTGTAATGTTTTTCTTGGCTCTTGCCTTCGCGGTCAGAGAATCTTGAATCCATCACTGGGATAGGGGCCCTTTTTCACCTAGCACCTATGCGTGTGCAACTCACTTCCAGCCATTGGGTTATTGGGTGTTTGTTCTTATTAACGAAACGCAGGTCATATTTTTTTTAATTGACGGACATCGATTGGAGCCGCCCTTAAGAAACATATTAATGACTGTGGTCATCGCTCTAATTTTTAACAGTTATGATGAGGGACGGTTACCAATAAATGGTATTAATAGTCAATCGTCTATTATATTCCGAATTTATCCCCAAACAAAATGGCATATCTACTGTAGGTAATGGATGATGATAACTGTAAGTACCAATTATTATGAAGGGGGAAATAAAATGCAATATGCCAATAATTTAGGATAATTTGAGTATTATATTATCTTTATTCACCATGAGAAAGGGAAGGTAGGAGTAAGAGCAGATTTTGGTCAGGACACATAACAAGAATAGAAATCGTAAATACCCTTCCTTTCTCTCAGATAACGACTCAGATAAGTCTGAGAAAAGGCCTGGATAATAATAACAGCTGACCAATGCAAGTCTCCTTCCCCAACACTGAAGTGCACTGTACCGTAACTAGACCCCTTAAAGGTACTATGTCCCTTTTGCAGGCCAACAAATGAAAAGGTTAAATTCCAATGGCATTTGAAAGATAATACTAATTTAGAACTCCCCTTAAAAGAATGGGGCTTGGAAATGTCTTTAAGTGGAAAAAGAACGACTATTAGTTGTCAAATCGACTTAGGAGCTATTGAGCCAATAAGTAATAGTCTTGATTTGCAGACCATTGTACCGCATGGTCGTACACTTTATGCTGCGCAAAGATTCAATCAGTTTAATTTTGGCCATTACAAGAAGTTGGTTATTGTAGTAGACAAAATCCTTTACAGCTCATTTTATGTATGTTATTACCAAAGAAGAAGAAGAAAAAGCCAGTCAGTCACTCAATACTGACAATAGTGTCTGACAATGAAAGCTAGCATGTAAACGGGTTTTCTTGCATAATTTGAATATAAGGACACTGCTAACGTTTAAATTTCACAGATAGGATATACATGACATATTCATAATTCCGGCAAAGTTCTACAGAATTTGAGGTTGGCTGCAAAAGGGACATAATATCTTTAAAATGACTTGGTAACATTATTGAAGGTTGATGAACAAAATTGCTTAATTTGTGTATATAATGTTACTTATTATATTCCTTTTACTGTACTCACCCTCTGGCATGCAAAAAATCCCGAACAAATTCTCGAACCACGAAGATATCTATGGTTTTCTTTGAAAAGGTCGATGTATGACACCCTCTAACAGTGATTAACAGTAAATTCTCCCAACTATTTTTTAATTTTCCCAACCGTTTTTCCATGAAAAAAAGACATAAAACAGGCTATACAAAATCTGTCAACACTTAAATGTCTGGAATGGAATGTAAAGCCATTTTATTGCTTTGTGACGATTTCCATACACCTAAAGTGTAATTAAATTGTAATAATATAGTTTGGAGAATTAAGGAATCGATCAGATCAGTTTTTTCCTATTTGTACCATGAATAATGTTCCGTTTTCACTCAAATTTTCAGATTATCTTTAATTGTACATCTAGCATTGAAGTCACTACCTTAGCACCATTTTCTTTCATCTTAACAATGTTACCAAGTCCCTTTAATTAATGTCAACCTTTTATCATTCAAACTATTCTTACAGTCTATCTCCCAGCTCCAGAAGAATTACGACGGCCACTGAGTTTATTGTGTGAGCAGGTCGCAACAGGGGTCCCCTGCTCCTGCTACATTGGTTCGTGTGTTTATTTTCTCACCATTAACATACAATGCAGTCAGCTGTTTGGGCAGCCACGCTTTTGTCACTTCCTCCCTCCGGTAGTGAATCTACACATAACATTAAAGACCGCATGTACATGCATTACCATGTAGCTGTCAATTCCAGCTAGGCGAGGGTTGCATATAACTGTGTTTATAGTTAGTCTCGTGATGCAGTCCGATTATGTAGCTCAAGATTGCAAAAGGGTCACTCTTTCCCTTCATTATTTGGTGATCTTTGAACGTTAATTAGGCCTATAATACAAAAATGATGTCACAATATTCGTTTTATACTGCTATGCAGCATCTTAATGCTGATCTCATATTTGTTTTATGACTGGAATGTCTTAATCGTCTCATGATTTACTTCAAGATTGTAAAACATGTTGACGGAGTCTTGATGTATTTGCATTTTTAGAAGATCGAGTCAATCGAGCAAATTCAAGCATTTAGACAAAAGGGGACAATTGTATTTGCATCTTATTTGAAAGAAAGTAAGCAAAATTCGGAAAACCGAAAGCTGTACGAGTGGGTTTACTTAATTTCCCAAACTAGTGTTTCTGAGGTCTATATACTTTTGGGACTCTTGTTGGACTGTTATGATGCAGCTAGCGCAGCTCTTGTAAACTTTCTTCCTGGCCTTGGCCAATCTTATAGGGCGCGTGACTAAACATATTAGAGCGACACAAAGTGTTATGATTGATGCATTTTCATAAGGCCTTTGTTCCGAAGTCGGCATACTGTAGTGCTACAACTACAATTTTTACACGTGCCCGAATATCCTTTCTAACTAGTGCCATTTACCTTCTGATAATTGCTCCTTTTCCGTTCTCATAAGTACATTTCTTCAGCCCCTTTTCTGATGCGTGAAGTGCCCCATTTTCAGTCTGATAATACCCCGTTTTTAATAGGAAATGTGCTCTTTTTCTTTGCTATTAAGTGTCCTTTCCCTTTGCATGTGCGCCCCCTTTTCGTCTTCACCATAACATGTGCTCCTAATTTAAAGCCACTAAGAGCAAATTTTCTTGAGTTCGCTCTCATTTAAAATTGATACAATTATGTTGTTTTGTTATTATTAAAGATCTGTTTAGTATTTCATGAGTAGATTGTGCTTAAAACCCCACCAGGATTGAGTTTTCCTCTTTATAAGATGTAATTGTTCGCACTCAGAGCTCACAAATCTATAAAATATTGCTCGCTCGCTTCGCTTACTCGCAAATAAATATTCAGACCATCACACCCAACTGAAAAATATGACGCTTAAACAGAAGGTTGAGTTCTGGGGAGAGGTGAAGAATAATTTGTGAGCTTTTTCATTGTCATTATCCAAGTGTTGAAGAACGTCAGAGGAAAAATGTTCCTTGAAAAGCACGGGTCTTCAAATGCCTTCATATTTTAAATATGACATGTAACAGGTTAACAATGAGGACAACATTATGATGCAACACGTTTGTGTAGTCCCATATGCATCTTCAAGTGTACAGTGCTTGTTACTTTTACCAAGACTGGGTCAAATTTCTTATCAATCTGATGATTCCAGAACCTTGCAGAACACACCAATACTTATAGGCTAAATGATCAATCTTTTCTGATCGATTCAACACCATGTAAAGAGAGAAAACAACATTGAAATCATCCCTGATAAAGTAATCACAATGTAGGGGTATAAACGAATGTCAAACAAATGTATACTTTCGCTTAGAAATTTCCCTTCGTAGGTGCCCCCATTTTTTCCAGAAAGTACCCTTTTTTGGTGCCCCTCATTTTGAAAGACGCTCCTCCGCCCCTGTTATGCATATCGCATATCAACTATCATTTATAAATGACTATCCATGACGGAAAAATAACGGCAACTCAATGGCAGGTTTTGCAGTCTTTACTTCAAATCGGAATCTTGAACACGATCCCCTTATCGAATCAATTTTTTTTTTCTTTAAAATTAGTGGCACTATTTTGAAGCCAAAGGTTTAGCTCTCCGAGGGTTCTCTTTCTGAAATATATATATATATATATAATATATATATTTTTTTTTTCCTTACAAGCGCAATATCACTCTTCATGAATCTCATAATAATTACTCGGCTACTAATAACTTACCCAACGAATGTCTATAACATTGAGATACCATCACTTAACGTCTCTATCAACAAATCATATAGACTTGATACAATGTAAGCATAACCACCCATATTCCTACACTTTACGCTCTGAGACTTAGGATCATTTGTGCACAAAGACCCTTATAATGATTTTATTATCAGCCTTCACTAATCCATAAATTAACAAGTCATTTACTATCTCAAGTATCCACATTAATACTGAATAAACTCATAACACCACCTATACTCTTTATGCATTTCCCAATAGTCATCTGCATCACTTTGATCCAATAATTTTGTTTCGGCGAGATTACTTATATTGAAAAGATACATTTTTAACAACCTATAATAATTTGTGAACTCCTTACAATATTCACAGAACTAGCAAGTATTCTTAGTCTGCAATGATTTTATAGCACTAGTAAACTTACAAACAATTATGATTTCATTTTACTAGAATCTCATCTAAGCATACATGTTCATATAGTTCATATTCTATGTAATTAACAAACAATAGCTTACTAAATGTTTCTATTTCATGGTTACATACAAAGTAAGCTGGGAGTGAAAGAGAAGGGGCGAAAAATACAGAGAGAGGGAGAGAGAGAGAGATATAGAGAGAGAGGATCGAGGGGGAGATATATAAAGAGAGATAGAGAGAGATTAGTTTTTCAACGAGTGCACTCCCCCAAAGAACTTCATTGTCTTTTAATTTTGTAATCAGGCCCTGAATCTACTCTTAACAAACTTTCATTGCCCAAAACAAATTATTTCATCCCCCCCCCCAAAAAAAAAAAAAACGCTTTCTAGCAAGGGTCAAAAGGGCAAACACTTTCTACATAACTTTTTTACTTTCATAAGGCCAATATTGGCATTAAAAATAATGTATTGCTAGATCTATTCATTGCTAGATGTATTATATTATGTATCTATATAAGAGGTACAACTACTAGGAGAAAGTGACTTCTTGCTCTTGTTATCATATTTGTTTTCCCTTTTTGTTCCAACAGATTACAACTGAAGAGCTGGAAGGAGTTAACCGATGAGTAGACATCACAACACCTTTTATATGTGCAAGATGGAGCAGAAAGTCGCATGCGGGTAACATTTTCAGGATATTTACCACACAAATAGTAAACAACCATCTATTAATTCACTAAAAAGGTACTGAACATTTAAGTTGAAAGAGAAAATAACAAGTAATAAACACAAGAATATTCAAATATGGTGGGATTTGAAAAGACCACAGCCCTATCAATTCTAAACTCTATTAACAAAAGACGTGTATTTGTATTTGAAACAAAAATAAAGAACAAACAAAAACAATAACACAAAAAGCATTAACAATATTATCTAAACAAAAGTTTAAATAGTTATCAAATGAAATTCAATCCGTAAATGGCATTATAAATCAGATACAATTAGGTATTAACAAGAACAATTTTATATTTTCTTGTAAGATAGTAAATATAAGAATTCTCAAAACTTGTATGCAATTTAGTGTAATCTTATATGAAAAGAAAATTAGGGAAAATGGTAAAGAAGATAACACGACTGTGAAGAGAATAAAAGGGAACGCGAAAAAAGGAAATGACGGATAATATATCGAGAATAGAAGAGAGATAATGAAACAAGTGAAAGATGGAGAGTATGAATACACTTTCGTCTTCCTTCTTCTTTAATTTAGTTCACTTTTCTCTTCACCTCTCTCTTTCAATCTGTTTCTTTTACCTTTTTTTGTTCATCTTCCTCTAAACTTTTTCTCTGCCTTTCTTTCCTTTTTCCCTTTTTCTGGTTTCGTTTAACCCTTTTTCTCGCTTTAATTGCTCCGGCCTGTATAATTATTCCCTTCCATTCTTCAATTTTATTTCTCTTCTGCTCGGTTCCTCTTCCTGAAAAGTATTTTAATTTTAAAGAAAATCAGGGTAATACTTTAAAATATTTGTTGCTGTTCTGTTGTTATTGTTTTGCTTCATGTAATATTGATCTCAATTATTTAATTATGTTATGCATAAAATGTGCCTTTAACTGCAACCAGTTATTATGTAGATATTTTATAGGCTTAAGATAAAATCCACTGTATTCGTAATGGTTTACCAATGATCATTCCATGAATTTGAATGTAATTATGAAAATTAAAATGTTACACTCAATGAGATGTAGTGGAAATTTCCCGAATCTAGAGTATATTTGATTATATTTGGTCACAACCTTCTTACATTATTTGTTGTGAATTATTATTGTGAACAGCATATCTATGATAATAAAATCAACATGTAAAAGGCCATGTGGGACAATAACATCTATTATGACCATTTTACGATGATTGCATGTAAGCTTCTTTAGAAAAAAAGAGCGTACTATATGCTCTATGTCGACACATTTTTATATTTTTATTAAAATATGCAACAATTATAATCAGCATCAAATATTCGATGTCTTTGATTTAAAATTTGACACGAGAAAACAACTATTTAATACACGATTGAGTTGATTGTGGATGGGTTCACTGTATCCTTCAAACAATATATTCATTATCATGGCCTTAATGGCCTTAACAAAACACGATATGATAATTACGTCAGACTTCTTCTTGAAATCCATATAGAAATTAGAATGTTATCTTTAACAAAAATGATCTACAAACATAATAAATCCCATCATGTGATGCCATTAAGACAAACAAAGATACCTATTATATAAACTGCTTGCTCCGCGGTTTCAATAATGTGATATTTCAAAAGCAAACACACACTAATAGAAACAAATTCTGCGTGGCCATAACAACGAATGAGCTTTGACTTCCTACTTCCTTGTAACAACCAACATAATATGCTATAATGTCTGTACATATTGTCTACAATATTAAGGTTATAATTGATGATTCCCGTTTTCTCCTTTCGATTTTCCCTTTGTCTTGTCAAAGTTCAATTACTGTATCTATCTCATTTCAATTAGTCTTGTAGGGACCATGGCCTTGCCATCACTGATACTATACACACAAACACGCACTCACACACCAACATGCCCTTTTCCATCGAGCAGATGATCGTCACTCGGTTATAATTGTCCAAGTTGCATTCGTATTTTGCGTTAATCCTTGATTTCGTTAGAGTTATCGTTCTCGTCAAAATGATTCACTTATTGAATATATATATATAATTATCGTTATTATTGTTATTATTGTTTTAAATATAATTATAATTATCAATATTATCACTATTATCATTATTAATATTAATATCATCTGTATAGTCATTATTATCTTCGTTATTATCATTATCACATTATCAGTATCATCATTACTATTAATTTCTGGCTATTCGTCAGGGACTACTGAATGTACGTATCTCAAGATAACATTATTACTCAATTGAGTTTTCTTTAATATTTTTTTTTGTATCAAGGTCTCAACAATGACTTGGAGGGGAAAAGCCTATTGAATCAGTGTTAACCTCTTATCATCTCGTCCGAAAGAAAACTGATTTAGATGTACATAGGGCTTTTCCCCTACTCTTATACGAATAGACCAGTGTTTTCTTTTTAATGTGCAAATGTGGCAATTTGTCTCTACACAGTACCTGTATTTACGTCCTATCCGATGAACCGAATGTTTTTCACTGTAATATAGCCCGCGTCTTTAAAACAGGGGAGTGGCATGTTGGTGGTAGGTCTATGGTTGGATCCAAACCCTACGATATGTGGTTCGACTGGCAGTTCGACGCTTAACAGACTGAGCAAACTCGCCTCGCCTGGAAACATATATGATTTCACTTATCCATTTCTATTCTAGCACTTTCATCACCTCCTCTCATTCTGTCTTTCTTTATGATGCCGCCCATCACACTCTCTTTCTTTCTCTTTCTGTTACCTCGTTCTTGCTCTTTCTATCTGTTTATATTTCTTCCCCCTCACTCACCCCTCTCTCCATCTATCCCTTGTTTCACTATTTCTCTCCTATTCTCGATATATTATCCGTTATTTCCTTTTTTCTCATTCCCTTTTATTCTCCTCACAGTCATGTTATCTTCTTTACCATTTTCCCTACTTTTGTTTTCATATAAGATTACACTAAATTGCAAACAAGTTTTGAGAGTTCTTAAACGGACTATTCGTTACTTATATTTACTATATTACAAGAAAATATAAACAAAATCTTATTAATACCTAATTTTAACTGATTTATAATGCCATTAGGGCTTAACTCTGCTCAATGCTTCAGAATTTATGGTAAAGTGTCGAATCGGAGTCTGTGCGTGCAGAATGGTTTCCTTGAGTGGATTCGTAGACCATGACGAGGGTAAAAAGAGCGTCAATACCCCGTTTAGTAGGCCTATATTAGTCAAAATCACTCTGGTTCAATTTTTTGTTAAATATTCATATCGTTAGGAATAACGATATATTTATGTTTTTAAGCAATTTACCCCCTTTTTCCCTCTTCTTTTTTCTTCTGCCAAAATAATGTGGCTCACAGTCGTGTATCGACCAAGATAAAAGCTGGGGTCTCATAGAGTCCTACCTCCCCCTTCTTCTCATGAGCCTGCGCAAGCCGGAGGTGAAGGTTTTTGTTTTAAAGGTGTTATTTAATACACAGCCCCCCCCCCCCGCAAAGGTTGAGGCGATATTCCAATGTTTGTCGGTTCGATTTTTTGTGTTCTCATTTGCTTTAATCTTCACATTTAGTTTGGTTAATTTTTGTTTTTGTTTGTTCTGGAATTTTCGAACGTCGTGCAGTTGTGCTCCTCAGGCCATTACCTTATACCCTCAGCTCCCCAATTGCACGAAACAAAAATCATTCCCACCGGGCCCTACCCATCCCCACCTCATGTCGCTAGTAAGATAATATTCACTAGGGAATATGAACATTTTAAACCCTTTCGATTTCACGTGAGAATGTACGTGCTTGTTCCGTGAAACAATTTCTTTCTTTTTTTTATTAATCTGAGGTATACTCTGCTTCCGGATGAGGAAAGAGAGATCATGAGAGTTCAACATAACAGGAAATAACACCAATCTCGTATTCGGCATAATCCTTTTTCATGTGGGCCTGCTCGAACCAAGGCTTTTTCCAAGGTGTTACACAGCCCCCCCCCCCCTTCCAAGATCGATGTGCAATATGTTAATGTTTGTTGGTTTGTTTTTAGTTTTAGTCTTCACATTTTGTTTGGTTAATTTTTTGCTTGGTTTGTTCTGTTTTCGCTTGATCTGGAATTTTTGGACGTCAGCTCATCAGGTCATTAGCTCATAAACTCAACTCCCCTAATGCACGAACAAACAAATCATTCATACTGGGCCTTGCCCTTCTCCTCCTCGTGTCGCTAGTAAGATAATATTCACTAGGGAATATGAACATTTTAAACCCTTTCGATTTCATGAAAGAATGTACGTTCTTGTTCCCTGTAACCATTCGTTTTAGTGATTCCATGTTGCTTTAAAAGAAAATCATCAGTAGGTTTGCGAAACCAGAATATCGCATGTGTTCTTCTTACGTTATGACCTAGGAGGTCAAAACCTGTTCTTTGCCAATGCTGTGTTTAATTTGTATTTTAAGCTATACGATTCTTCTTTTTGGAATCAAAAATAAACATTATGATAGTTCACCGGAAAGTTTGGGTGCAAAATAAGTTAAATCCCTCTATCCCACATATGATTTTATTGGGCGTTTTAGTTAATTCGAAATGCCCCCCCCCAAAAAAAAAAAATAAAAAATAAAATAAAATAAAATAGGGTCAGTTACATAAAAGTGAGAAAGAAAAAAAAATAGCAAAGTATTTGAATTAAAAAAGAAAGAGAGAAAATGTGAGTAAATACTAAAGAAAGAGAAAAATAAAAATAGAGCTAAGCTTTTTTCAAGTACCCCAAAAGTGCACATTTTACGAAGGAAACATGTTCAAATTACTTCCTAATAAGTGCCCCTTCCCCTTTTTCATAAGTGTCTCTTTTCACCTATGATAAGTGTCCCTATCCAAATCTGATAAGTGTCTCTATCTAAATCTGATAGATGCCCCTTTTACTTTGACAAGTGTCCCTTTTCCTTTGTAGTAAGTGTATTTTCCCCTCGTATAAATTGCCCTTTTACCTTCCTAAAAATAAAGCTTTATGTTATAAAAGGTTCTTATACCCCATTCACAGTGGTTTTGAAATTTGTAGCGGCGTTGTAGCGGAGCGGCGACACCGCCATAACACCGCTACAAATGCATTCACAGTAGAAAAGTTATCCCGCTGCAGCAGCGGGATAAATATCATGTACCCATTCACGCTGCAGCGGGTGATTTTTATTACCTCCGTAACAAACACGTGTATGCATGGCTCATGACCCGCGAGTGACCCCGATATGACCGGAAATACTTCAGCGCGGGGTTTTCGATTGCATGTCAAGTTGCTTTTTGTATCCTCGATCATATTACTTTTAAAAAAACTAGCATTTTTATTGCTTCCAGTCAGAATATTTTAATTTTTTGAAGTGTGAAATATTTTTATTTGGATAATTATAATATCTACATAATAATAAAATCAATTTGAATCCACTGGTTACTTTATTTCTATTTCACTTTATGTTCCCCATTGCTGGAGAAAAGAGGTCAGTGATAGGTAAGTAAACAAATCACACGTGTTTGTCGCGGTGTTATAGCGGAGAGCCTTCACACTGAGTAAACACCGCGACAGCAGCGGGACTGTCCCGCTGCTGTAGCTAGGCGTGCCTAGCGATAGTTTGTGTCGGCGTTATCGCTAGGCGGTGTTATCCCGCGATAGTTTATAACGGGTCCGAGCCTTCACACTGAAGACAACACTGCGACAGCAGCGGGACAGTCCCGCTGCTGTCGCGGTGTTTGAGGCCACTGTGAATGGGGTATTATTTCTACAACTTTAACGAAAGGTAGTGTTGAAGAATGTGAAGGGTAACAAAATTGGCGGACTTTTCTAATCCAAAGGTTACTGCATTTATATTACCAAATGTCATTCATAATAATGTTAAAAGAAATATAATTATGACGCGGCAGATCACCTAATACAACTAATAAAAAAAAAGTTTCACATGCTATGGCCTCATCAGTTTGATATTGTCCTTCTACTAATACCCCATTCACAGTGGTTTTGAAATTTGTAGCGGCGTTGTAGCGGAGCGGCGACACCGCCATAACACCGCTACAAATGCATTCACAGTAGAAAAGTTATCCCGCTGCAGCAGCGGGATAAATATCATGTACCCATTCACGCTGCAGCGGGTGATTTGTATTACCTCCGTAACAAACACGTGTATGCATGGCTCATGACCCGCGAGTGACCCCGATATGACCGGAAATACTTCAGCGCGGGGTTTTCGATGAGGCAAGCTTGCAAAAGGTAAACATGTCAAGTTGCTTTTTGTATCCTCGATCATATTACTTTTTTAAAAAACTAGCATTGTTATTGCTTCCAGTCAGAATATTTTAATTTTTTGAAGTGTGAAATATTTTTATTTGGATAATTATAATATCTACATAATAATAAAATCAATTTGAATTCACTGGTTACTTTATTTCTATTTCACTTTATGTTCCCCATTGCTGGAGAAAAGAGGTCAGTGATAGGTAAGTAAACAAATCACACGTGTTTGTCGCGGTGTTATAGCGGAGAGCCTTCACACTGAGTAAACACCGCGACAGCAGCGGGACTGTCCCGCTGCTGTAGCTAGGCGAACCTAGCGATAGTTTGTCGCGGCGTTATCGTGAGGCGGTGTTATCCCGCGATAGTTTATAACGGGTCCGAGCCTTCACACTGAAGACAACACCGCGACAGCAGCGGGACAGTCCCGCTGCTGTCGCGGTGTTTGAGGCCACTGTGAATGGGGTATAAGAGTCCTATGATTATAACTACCCCAGCAATGCCAGGTAACCATTTATTTCACCTGTTTAGAGTGGGTATATTTAGGTAAAACATCTTGTCCAAGGATCATAGAACTAAGCAAGGATCGAACCCGTAATCCCTCTTATTAAAGTCAAGAGTCCTCACCACTATACTTCATTATTTATCCAGTCATAGCATAAAATAAACCTAACAACTTTACCAAGTACATCGAACTTAAAACTAAAATCTAAATTCTGAGTCAGCGGTCTAAAGTCGAATTTAAGAAAAGAAGGCAGACCGATGCCCCCTCTTCTCCCGTATCCTCACTCTATCTCTCTCTCTCTCGCCCTCCCTGTCACTTTCTCTCTCCCTCTCTTCCCTCTTCCATCTCTCCCCGTCTCTCTATTGTTCTCTCCCCCCATCTCTCTCTCTCTCTCTCTCCCCCGTCTCTCAATATCTCTCTCCCTTTATATTTATATATATATACCGAGAATTATCGACGTTTATAATAGATAAATGACACATATTTGGAAAGCTTAGATTCTTTTCCTTCATTTGATGCAACTCATATAATACACATTCCACGCATGAGTCATTAAAATGAATTTGAAGATAGGAAACCAAAAAGTTTTTGCAGAATTGACAACAGACTTAACTCCGTTTCGTTGACAATCAGCCATGCATGTAGTCTTTCGTCTACGGCTGATTGTCAACGAAATGGAGTGAAGTCTTTTGTCAACTCTGTTTGTTGCTACGGCAGGCACCCAGTGAAAACGTATTCGTTTGATAAATTTATGGAAATGCAAGCACTACTTTAAACAAACGGGACCTTGTCATTCCTTGCTCATTTTTCCTGATTGAGGTGTCATTTGAAAGGGCAGAACCTCTACTTTCTAGAAATGGGATTTTCTCTTTGAAATTCAGATACCGTCAGCCAAATGACTTTTTGGTTTCCTCTCTTCAAATCCATTTAATCACTCATGCGTAAAATATGTATCATATGAGTTGCATCAAATGAAATACGAGGATCTAAGCTTTCGAAATATGTGTCATTTAGTAATAATAAAGTTGACTAAGTTATGATGAAACATCGATAAAACTCGGTTTCGTTTTTTCTGGGACGCACTGTATATACCTTTATAATAGTTTTCTGGGACGTTTGTAGACTCTATTAACCCCTAGATCATCTAAGGTGACGTCTGCTCTGGGGTAAGAAAAGAAAGATCATGAGAGTTCGAAATAACAGGAACTAACTCCCACTTGTTTGTTAACCCCTAGATCATCTGAGGTGACTTCTGCTTCCGGATGAGGAAAGAAAGATCACGAGAGTTCAAAATAACAGAAAATAACACCGACCTTGTATTCGAACTAGGCCTACTTTGTGAAAGTATGGGAAAAGTTACCCAACATGATCTTGCAAACAAAGTCTTTGTTTCAGGCCTGCCTGTCCTAGGCAGATGACCTGATATTTTGCAGACACAAAGCTTTTCCAGTCGCTGTGCGTAAGAGTGTCTGCACAGTGAGACTAGACTTTTAAAAGAACCGAATTCAATTGTTTTGTTTCATTGAAAAGATTGGTTATGAAAAACAAAACAGCTTCAAAGGCAAATAATCTGTATGTTGCATATATGATTTTATGTCAATTCCAACTGAAATATATACTTATATTAAAGACAAATTAGAAAACTGCATGTATTTTCCTAAATATTTAACAACATGTCGTCATTAAAAATATTTCAAACTAGATGGCGCATTTACCTTTATAGTACCTACCAGTGTTTGAAAACTTTCTATTAGACAATAACAATGATATATTCAAATTGACATTGAAATTGAATTAAACGGATTCCCTATGGTGTACGGGGATGCTGCTCTTTTTTCCTTACCATTAAAACATTTTCTGTATTTGTTTTGTGATAAAAAAACAGACAGTTTAGCTTCGGCTGTATTTTCTCTCTCTCTCTCTCTCTCTCTCTCTTTCTCTCTATCTTTCACTTTCTCCCTGTCTGGGCTCTGTATATCATATCAACGTTAGGTTGGATTTGAAAGTCTTATTAAAACAGTTTATATTTCTTAATTAGTTCAAGTTTCTAGTTCTCGTAATAAGTATCCAAGTGGTGGTAGTTTGTTTTGTTAGTGTCTTGTCTTTATATTTGTTTTGTCTTTTTATTATTGAATGACATGTGATTCTTTTGTATGCAAATGCTGATTTTAATGAACAATATATTACTTGGACAGAAGGGAAACAGTGTGTGTACTTATACAAACTGTAAGTTGACAAATTATGTATCGATATCTTTACTATATTCACAAAAAGTACTTATTAAAATATGTATTTATTCCAAATACGTTAATTAAAACAGAAACTATTTATTGTTAAAAAATGCTATATTATGACCAATAAATCAATTAAGGGCACATTTTCGCTTTACAGACTTAGCAAACTCGCCTCGCCTGGTTATATACATGATTTCACTTATCCATCTATATTCTAGCACTTTTACCCCTAGCTCTCTTTATTTAGCTTGTCTTTATTTATGTTGCCCTCTCCCCTTTGCTAAGTTTATTTCTCTTTATGTTACCTCGTTCTTGCTATTTCTATCTGTATCTCTTTCTACTCCTCCCCTCTCTCACCCTGCTTCTCTTCCCTGTTTGCATACACATTTTGAGAATTATTAATGGAATATTCCAACAAAATATTAACTTAACAGAAAATACAGAATTGTTCTTATCAATACCTAATTTCAAGTGAGTTATAATGTCATTTACGTTTTGAGTCCCATTTGATAAATAGTTAATATGTCTTTCAAATAATATTTTCAAAACCGTTTTTTCTTTTTTTTCTTTTTCATATACATATACATATATCATATATCAAGCCCACCAGCGTTCCAGGTGCTAAGGCTGTGCTTCACACAAAAGGCTGTGCTTCACACAAAAGAAATTCAAAGTAATTTAAAATTCAAATGAGATAGGTCGCCACTCGGCTATAAAAGAGCGGGGATCTGAAAAGGTATTCTTTTCATTGTCTAATAATTCTGCTTGTGCATGATAATACCATTTCCAACATTCTACATGACCGCAAGACTACCACTGCATGTTTGCATGAAACAGTTTTTGTTTTTTACCCTTGGATACAAATACATGTATTACTTTTTGAAGGGATGTTGTGATTATACAATGTTTTTTGCCAATAAAGAAGTGAGTCTTTAAAACTCATATATGTGACCACCCATGTGTTACCATGAGTTTGACATGTGGCGTCTTGAGGGGTATGTTAATGTGTGCTTAAAGTAGGCTGAAAATAATGTAATGATAATAATAATGAATATAATTATAGCACGTGTAAAAGTGCTACTTTAGAACAATTTGGGCAGTCCCTATGCGTGCCCTTACAGGTGCTGCCTCCAAATCTTGAGGTGCTCAAATTAGCACTTGATTTTTTAGAGTGTATTATTAACATCATTCATTTATTTTGTTAAATATTGTACCTATATGTATATATGTATAAATATATGTATATAAGATAATTATTGAATATTATAAGCATATTTTGTTAAAGTGTTGTTGTCAACAGCGTTTTGGAGCGAAAAGGCTATTAAAATCATTGTAACCTTTTTGTTATCTCGTACCATTACAACTGGGCATGGTGGCTCAGTGGTTAGAGCGCCCGCCTCGTGAACGGGATGTCGTGGGTTCGAACCCCGGCCGAGTCATACCAAAGACTTATAACAATGGGACCTTCTGCTTTGTAGCTAGGCGCTTAGCATATTAGATTGGAGAAGGGTAGTAATAACATATTATGTTATGCAGGGCCCGCTGGAAGAGCAGTTTCATAACTGAAGTGGCTACCCTGGGCAAATAAAACGTTGTTATTATATGAAAGTACAGTGGCTCTACCCCTACTCTTATACGAATAGACTGAGCCAACTCGCCTCGCCTGCATATAAACATCATTGTATCGATCCAATTTTCTATATTAGCACTCTCCTCATGATATTAAAGGAACGAATTTTATGATGTGTTTAGAGTTTAGAGTACATACTTGCAACAAAAACAATTATTATTATGTCTGAAAATCAATTTCTACGCCTTCAAAGGGAATGTCCACCTTGCTAGTCAGTTGTCTTTTATAAAGGCAAAATAGGTAGAGAAACAGATGCATTAATGTTAAACAAAAATGAGCTAAAAAAGGCATAAGGAATACATTATTATTTTTCTTTTCTAAACTTTGTTTGAAGTTTTAAATTGTCATACTGATTATTATTGATATTGTTATCATTATAATCTAACACTATTATTCTAACCACTGTTATTAGCGAAGTGGTATTCTATTACAATTATTACTAATTCATTTATGTATAGATATTTTTCTTTATATTTTATTATTGGACACCTGCTCCTTCCAGTTCTCCAAATAGACTTTGTATGGCCATTCTCAGTTAACACAATTTTGCCTAATGTATGGGCATAACATATGATGGCGTATAGAAGGTGTAATTACATAAAATACTCCATAGGTTTATTCGTAATCAAAAAACTATCGCACGGGTAATCAATCATGAAATGACTACTTTACGACATTATAGCGGATATTACCCTAAACATACAGATTGGAAAACATTCGTTATCATAGGTCGCTGCGAAAAATGCTGGTCATACACGTAGGCCATAGTGTTTATCTACGTTACCATTTTATCAAAATAGATGGCGCCAAACACATTTCCAAAACAGTGTCTTCTTCATAGATTCGAATCATTGCACTGCACATTCAGTAATTATGATAACTCATAAATATATTCCATTACTCTAGCATACTGGTCATATCGATTAGGAATTGTCATTTCATTAACACTTCCTATTTAGATATGCATGGCGAGTGCGTTTGTGTTGGTCGGTATGTACATGGGTATGTGGTTCCGTGTTGGTATGTGTTTTTCCACTTCATTCTCTGAATGTGGACAACAAATAATTAATGAACATACAGAAGAGTAGAAGAGAACAGGTGTGGCTGTTCGTTGGAATGGGTGTGGATGGGTATGGGCGTGAGTGGGAAAACGGCGTTCCCTGATGCCTAGTCGAAACCCTTGAAATTCTGAAATTCATCGAAAAGAGGTTACAAGGTCAGTATTTTCTTTTATTCCGAGGGTCCCTATTCTCCGGGCGATTTTAATTTGATTCACCTCCATAATAACCTGTCTTGGTTTATACGCTCAAAACCAGACAAAAAGGAATGTCCTGCCATTACTGCAATACATCATTTTAATTTATTTTGCCTAGAAAGGCCTATTCGAAAACTTTGCAGGGGATGGATTCAACTTTACAAAACTGTTTTCTACAAAAGAGGGCGCTCTTCCATTCAGACGTGCAGTGCCATTGATTGACTGAGTGTTCGTGGCACACAAAGCACACATAAAAAGAAAAAAATCGCACACTTGCGTTCATACTGTATGTTCATTAATTATTTGTTGTCCACATTCAGAGAATGAAGTGGGGAAACACAATGTGCCAACCAAGACACAACAGATATGTATTGGAATATGAACCAGAAGGTAATGGATTCAAACTGTACCATGTCACTAATGTTCTCTTACAATATATTAATCTACATTTGCCAGTATCCAGTAAGGTGAATATAGTAAAATGGGTCATCGTCAGGAAAAAAAGGGATCCATTGGATAGCTAATTGCTTTGATAAAAACATTATATGCTGTTCTTGTTAAGTGCATATAACATTTTGGTATAAACTCTATTATATGGGCTTAAAAAAAATCTCAGAATTGTATTACTAAAGTTTATGCTCTTGTAAGTGTTCAATGCATTCAATTAACAAATCCTATCATGCTGAGTGTGGCAGATGTAGCTAAAAGTCATGCAAAATTACAGTAGAGCTGTTTCTGGGATTCGAATCCCGTACCATGTGATCTTGAGTTTGATGACCAAATCATTAAACCACAACATCACTTCATTACACGAATCTTTATTTGCCACTCTCCACCCTGCTGAAGCATGAACAAGCTCCCTGAAAGCTCAAGTGCATCACATGATAAATTGAATAAAGTAGTTATAACCCCTTTTGGGATGACGGTAGGTGAAAATGGCTCCATCTCATCTATTTGCTTTACTATCATATTTTCAATTAGAAACGTTTGTGACAGGGCATGATTTTGTCATGACTTATTTTTGTTCACATGACCTTTCAAAGTCTATTGAAGATTAATTGATAGACTTTATAACTGCTACTGCTTATATACTTTCGTATCCTCAAGTTAAAAAGCTAAAAATCAGCACCCGCTCTTGCGTTGCCAGAGTTCAAGAGACAGGCGACTTCCTAGACGACATCAACCTCCTGTACGACGTCCCACGGCGTACCTCGTACCGGGCCTGAACACACGTGGACGTCCTTTCGTTATCGGTGCATGATCTGAAGTGGATCTTAAAGATGGCATTGTATATGGATCGCTTATGCTTTTAACAGTGTGTGTTTTCATATACTCCTTATATACAATCATGGCACTGTGTCTCTCTCTTGTAGTAGCAGTGTACTATTGATATTAGTTAAAATTACATAATCTCAGCCCTACGTTGAGAAAGGGATGCATTCGTTTTACACGTGTACATTTGTCAGAAAGTCCTGGGAAGATGCTCTAAAACTTTGGAATTGTGGAAAATTACAGTCTATTGAGCATCCGTTCACGTTTTATATTAGAAGAAAAGCCCTAGTGTTGGAAAGATTCCTCTGTTTTAACGGGGGATATTGTGAAAGCTAATTGTTTGCTTCCTTTTGTCAAAGTTGGGCAGATTTTTCTTGGATACAAGTTGTAGATGTTATCAGCAAACTTTAAAACAGGGAGTCCTTACCTCCTATCTGTGTGTTTAGTGTATCATGCATTAAAGTCATATTTCCCTTTTTTTGTTCTTGCTCTGTAACCCCCCTTTATCTTCTCTCTCTTTAACGCTGTTGTCTATATCGATTGTTCATAGAGTTTTTACCTTGTTTATATATAGTGTATAAAGAAAACCAATTTGCTATCAAATATCAAATGTGATAAGTTACCGACTTAAAAAAACAAGTAGTTTGAAATAAAGTGTTTTTATCATATCCAATTTATGTTGCCAATCTAATATATGCAAGTGTCTCTAATGGTTTCTCATATTAAATGATGATAATCAATTTGAACTTAATGAAAAATGCACTGGAAACGTGTGCAGCGTATATTGAATTGAATTTATAAAAACCTGCTCAAACCTGCTTAAAGTGTTTTCCAATGAAGCGCTTTTAACTCATTAGAATAATTGGCGTGTACTGCTTCTCAGGCTATATAGTAGAGTTATCGAAATGCCAAAACAAAATATGTGAAAGGAATATAAATTATATCCATAAAATTGTCCCTGTGGAATTATAAAACTGTCTTTATTTGCTTTCTTTAATAAGTGCCACCATATTTGATCTATAACCACTTACTGGTAAAACCATCTGGGGTGTGATAGCAAATGTGTAAATGGACATGCATAGGGCATCGGGCTTGACTAAAGCTTACAAGGTGTATTTAATTTGCCTATACTAGTTTAGCCTTTCATCAGGATTCACGGTTGCGTCCATTTTTCTAATATTACACAATTCTGTTCCGCTGTAGAAACCACGCGCGGTGACATTGTTGATTTTTCTTTCACATGGGTAATGAATCGGAATCCCTTGATGAGAGGCTGAGAAAAGATTTGCTGCCAATTTCTTGCAACAAAACTCGGTCGTCTCGTACAAAGTAGATAGATACAAAGTATAGATTTATAAAAAAATATGTTTATTTTAGAAACCAAATGTGTTTTTTATCCTCCTAGTCGTTTTTGGATGAAATGAATGATTATTATTATTGTTATAATGAAGATGTTTTGCATATTAAACATAGCTCTTACAGGATATTGTACATTTGGGATCAGAATTGTTTTAAACCGTTTAATACATTTCCCTTTTTGTTCTATATTTGGTTGAGAACTATCTATTTCACGAATCTTTCTTTTCGCCTATTCTTTCGTCGGTTATTTAGCCGGAAAATGCTGTTGATATATTCTGTTTTGCCCAGTACCATTATGGTTTCTAATATTGGACAATGTATTTTCACACTGCAATAAAAGTTTCCAGTGTGTTTTACGAAAGTTTGTTTCTCCGTCTGGTCTCCTTATTTCACATCTAGCCTACTGTCCAAAGTGTGTTTACGTGTCCCCCATTATCTCCTGCTCTCTCTCTCTCTCTCTCTCTCTCTCTCTCTCTCATTCTCTCTCTCTCTCTTTCTCTCTTTCTCATTCTCTATCTCTCTCTCTCTCTCTCTCTATCTATCTATCTCTCTCTCTCTCTCTCTCTTTCTCATTCTCAATATATCCTCTGTTCCACACTCTCTGTCTCTCTCCGTTCTCTCTCTCCGATCCCTTAGCCTCCCTTCTCTTCCTGTATCCACCCTTTCAGCATTCCTCAATTCCTTTTCTCTTCCTCTCTCGCTTTTCACGCGCTCTCATTCTCTAGTATGCTTTTTACACTGGCAACATTTTAATTAACCCACTTCGTCTTCATACTCGGTTTCTTCCAAAGTGGCCTAGCCCCACCGATGGCACGGGATTTGTATGCCCCGAAATAAAAGCAGGGTTGGCACGGCAATTGTGGTTCTTTCTTTTGAAATGCGGTGCTAAGAGCTCAAGTAGATACACAATTTAAAAGCAAATGCCTGGGGTTAAGAAAAAGTGGTAGAAACCCGTGAAGCGGAAACGCCGAATCCAATCAAAAAATATTCAGGGGGTAACAATTTCCATTGAGAAAATAGTTATTTATTAACAATGTTATGGTAAAGACAAAGACAAAAGAGAGCTCATAAAATAAGATTAAAATGTGGACAAAATGCAAATACAACAATTTTGCTAACATTAATACATAGATTGGAAAAAAAAAGAACTCATTCACATAATTATGTGAATAAGTTCATTATTTTCCAATCTATCCGCACTCGAGTTGGGTGAATTTATCGTACGAAGCCTCAATATTGTATAGACTACAATGAAATAATGAAAACGTGCATCATTTTGTCTGAATCCTCATCATTGATCTAAAACAAGAATAATTTTAAGATTATCTTTCTCGTTATCAACTGTAGTACAATTCCTTTTTTTTCTTCTCCAGGCTTACTCTAGCGCTAAATAGAGCACATTGCGCAGTAGTTAATTACAGATATTATATCTCACAAGTCCTATATAGTAAATACCAAGTGCTATAAATAAGTAATACAGCTACATATTTACATTCTTTAAATAATTTCACTAGCCAAGAATATAATACAAAGTAATCTCTGCGGCAAATATGAAGTTTACAAATTTACAAATAAACAATTATTAAAAGGAAGTTAACAAAAAACAATTTCATGACCTGGAGGAAGCTTTTAAAAAGTTTAAGACTCTAGACTGCGGATTAAAAAAAGGGATATTCAAGATAAACTTGGGTTCTGGTAAATAAAGACAATAAATTCTCACATCATTTATTGAAACTTAAACTGAATGTTTAAGATTATAAATATGTGACATGTGCAAAACGATTTTGGTAGACAATGTATAGGGGTTTAGTAATGAGCATAGCACGATAAGGAAGTCAAGATAAGTATAGGCCCGACACACGTCGGGTCAATGTCGCTATTCATAAGGACCGCTATTCATAAGGTCCGCTATTCATAAGGTCCACTATTCATAAGGACCGCTATTCATAAGGTCCGCTTTTCATAATTGGAGAAAAGGGTCATTATTCATAAGGGTCATTATTCAGAAGGACCGCTATTCATAATCAAAGAAGAGGGTCGGTATTCATAATAGGAGAAGAGGGTCGCTATTCATAATACGACATGAGGGTCGCTATTCATAAGGGTCCCTATTCATAATATTACAAAAGGGTCGGTATTCATAACACAGAAAGAGGGTCGCTATTCATAATACGAAATGAGGGTCGCTATTCATAATACGAAATGAGGGTCGCTATTCATAATGGAAAATGAGGGTCGCTATTCATAAGGGTCATTATTCATAAGGGTCATTATTCATAATCAATGAAAAGGGTCGCTATTCATAATAGGAGAAGAGGGTCGCTATTCATAATAGGAGAAGAGGGTCGCTATTCATAATACGAAATGAGGGTCGCTATTCATAATAGGAGAAGAGGGTCGCTATTCATAATAGGAGAAGAGGGTTGCTATTCATAATAGGAGTGGGGGTCGCTATTCATAATAGGAGAAGAGGGTTGCTATTCATAATAGGAGTGGAGGTCGCTATTCATAATAGGAGAAAGAGGTTCGCTATACATAATAGGAAATGAGGGTCGCTATTCATAATAGGAGAACAGGGTCGCTATTTATAATGTGACGAGAGGGTCGCTATCCATAATACCGAAAAAGTCAAAATGACATAAGCAATAAACTAAATGTTAATAAGAAAGCGACATACTGGATAGAGGACACCCATGGCTACAGTGTAGGCCGGGGGGGGGGGGGGGGGGTAGGCCACATGGTCCCAAACATTTGAAGAAAATATTTATTGAAAACTCACATTTCTGAAGAAAGAAAGGCGTGCCTAAATAATGAACGTGTCCCATCATTCTGGTCACCAGCCCCCCCCCCCCCCCATCCAATTCAGCCCGACCACGCTGCGCCATTCGGCCCACCCTCCCGGCAGTATTCCCTTGGTACTTGTACATATTAGCGACAATTCTCGTCCAAGTTGTTCATAGATGGCGTGGCCTGTGTGTGTTTAAGGGTGGGGGGCGGTGGGGTTGTATCAGTGTTGCCTTCAAGGGGTTGATCTATCATGTATCTTATCCTCAGCAAAGAAAAAAAGCGACAGAGAGGGAGTTGTAGGGACTTAAGTTATATACCATATTTAAGCTTTTCGTAAATATACAATGTCGCACGACATATTTTCCATATAAGTAAGGAAGTTGGATATTCAGAATCAGATACGATTTTGTTTTACCGTAAGACATTATGCGAACGGTTGCATCCCCTGTATTGTGTATTTTTAAAAATATTTTACTTTTTAGCTTTGATAATTATAGACATCCCCATAATCTAGCTAATATATTTCCCCCGCTACAGCGGTGAAAACAAGAAGGAAAACACACATAATCCTATCGTCATTTGTCCCGCTCGTGGGAAATCTTGCCCCACCACGCTGCCCCCAGGGGCGTCGCTAGACCTTTTTCCGTGGGGGGGGGGGGGTGTAAAGGCCAACGATTACCGACAAAACTAGCGACCAATTACCGACAAAATTACATGTCCAATATCTACAAATTTAACCCTATAAACCCGGGGCCGAAGGCTAAATTGTTTTTCCTATGGACTATCTATAGTACTAGCATATGCGCAAATGGTCATTTTCCTCGACGACATAAATATACGAATTATTTCGTCAACTTAGTCAGCATGATAGCTGATACATTTTAATGCAGGCGCAGAGCTAGGATCTTATTTTAGGGAGGGCGGTAGTGAGCAAGCGAATCACTTAAAGAACGCTCATTAGGGGGTGTGGGTGATAGGCCTCTAAATTATTAGGAAAAGAAGACGATTTATTGTACCTTTCTCGACTGTTAATCCTTGTCTGAATGAAGTTCCCCCCCCCCCTCCCGCGCGAAGCGTGAAAGCTTTGACGTTTCATTAAATTATTATGAAAAGAAGACGATTTGCTGAACCGTTCTCTACTGTTAATCTTTGTCTGAATTCAGTTTCTCCCCCTCCCGCGTAAGTTTTGGCGTTTCATTAAATTATTAGAGAAAGTCGACGATTCGTTGAATTGCTCGACTCTCAATGCTTGTCTGAATGAACTTTCCCCTCCTCGCGAAGCGCGGAAATTTTGACGGTTCATTAAATTATTAGAGAAAGAAGACAATTCGTTGTATCGTTCTCGACTCGTGTAAATGAAGTTTTCTCCCTTCGCGCGAAGCGCGGAATTTTTGGCGTTTCATCACAATATAGAGAAAGATAGACGATTCGTCGTACCGTTTTCGACTCTTATTACTCCCTATTCATCTGAATTCAGTTTCCCCCTCTCGCGCGAAGCGCGGAAGCTTTGACGTTTCATTAAATTATTAGAGAAAGAAGATGATTCGTTGTACCGTTTTTGACTCTTGATAAGCCCTAATTGTCTGAATTCAGTTTTCCCATTCCGCGCGAAGCGCGGTTTTTTGAGGGGCGTTTCATCACAATATAGAGAAGAAAGACGATTTGTCGTACCGTTGTCGACTCTTAAACCTTGTTTGAATTTAGTTCCCCCGAAAATTTTAAACCTCTGATTTCTTTAGCTGATATTATAGGAAAGTGAAACTTCGAGAAAATACAAGTATTGTAGTTGTCACAGCGTATAAAAAGTCACAGTTCGTAGTGAAAAAAAAACTTGTCGGCCGACCGACAATATACATCTCACCGACTTCAAACTTCTGCATTGATATAGTTCACGAGGATCGAGCAAGAATACCGACACAGCTGGCCCGACACAGCAACATATTTATACGTGTCTTTCTTGCTCCCTCGACGAGACGACTCCACCCAACAACCCCCTTCTCTCTTTTACTCCCACTCCTCGATCCTCTCTCAGGCTCTTACTACTCCTCTCTCTCCTCTCTTTCACCCCGTTTCTTTTGTTTCCCTTTTACTCTTTTTTCTCTTTTTTTTTCTCCCTTTTCTTTCTTTTCCTTTCTTTCGTCTCCTCCCTCTTTTTCTTTTTTCTCTTTCTTTCTTCTCTTTCCCTTTTTTTCCTTTCTTTCCTTTCTTTTCCTTTCTTTCTTTTCTTTTCCTTTTTTTTTTTTTTCCTTCCCTTTCCCTCTCATTTCCCCCTCCCCCTTTTCTCATTCCCCCCCGACAATATCTCGACAGGTGGGGGGGGGGGTGTCGCACCCACACCCTCCCCCCTTTAGCGACGCCCCGGCCTATACCGGTCATTTTCGTACCGTTTACCGTCCGTACATCCAGGCGCGGATCCAGGGGGGCGAGGTGGTAAATGCCCCCCCCCCCAAAAAAAAAAAAAAAAAAAAAAAAAAGAGTAGGAAACGAAGGGAAAGGTAAAGAGGAGAGAAAGGAAAGAAAGAAAGGAGAGGAAGAAGAAAAGAAATGGAGGAAAAGAAGGAAATCGGGGGCCTTGCTTCCACCCCCTCCCCCATAAAAAGAGGAGAAAAAGGGGAAAGAAAAAAGGAGGAAGAAGAAAAGTATAGAAAAGGGATATCAGTTGCGAGTTTCCCGCCAACAAGGTTTGGATCGAAAGGCCCTTGCCTCCCCCCTCCCCTCAGCAAAAAAGAGAAAGGGAAAGAAAATAAAGAGGAAGAAGAAAAAACAAGGGGGAAAAGATACGCAAAAGAAAGGAGAAGAAAAAGAAAAGAGAAGAGAAGAGACAAGAAAGAAGAGAAAAGAAACACAGAGAGAGGGTAAAAGGAAAGCCCCCCCCCCCCCTCCCTTCCACTCCGGGGTCGGAGGGACCGAATTCGTGTTCCCAAAATCTCCGGTAAAGGAGTACTTTTCACGCAACAAAGTCCGGCCCGTAATACACACAAATCTGGCCCGTACTGACTTTACACACCGGAGATAGAGGGGTGCTTTCAAAGAGAGGGAAATGCGTACGCGTACTCTAGATAACACTGAGTGGGGGGGGGGGGGGGAGTCGGGTGAAAAAGGTGGAAAGACAAGGAAATGGCGCTTAGTGACAGTAACTTTCGAGCCACGGAATCAAAGTTAAACGTTAAAAAAGCCCCTGCGATGCAAAGTCAATTTTGTAATTAACGGTAGGGGGCCGCTTCTCAACTCTTATTTTGCCCTTCATTTGGCTTCAGCTCATATAAACTCGCTTGACGGCTTGAGCGTGTATTTGAGCTCATGTTGGTAGTAATCATGGACAGGGGCGGCAATCCTGGGCCCGATAGGAGGACACGTCCCCCATGAAATTTAGAAATATAGCTAGAAAGATATATAGCATTCAACATTGCAAAGTTTTGCTTGGTCGCTACGCCCCCTCGCCCAATAACACAAAACTATGTATGATATGACACTCTGCCCACGCTTCCGGCCGTGATTTATCATGGTTGTTGCAATAATTTTTATTATTTACTATTTCTACTAACATTATTGTGTGCTATCACAATCATGATTGTTTCATTTTCCCTTTAAAGCAGGCGCGTAGCCAGAGTCGAGAATGGAACAACGAATCGTCTTCTTTCTCTAATAATTTCATTAACTATGAAAGGTCAAAGCTTACCCGCTATGCGCAAGAGGGGATGGGGGATGGGAACTGAATTCAGACAAGGATTAATAATCAAGAATGGTACAACAAATCCTCTTCTTTCTCTAATAATTTAATGAAACATCAAAGCTTCCACGTTTAGCGCGGGAGGAAGGAAACTGAATTCAGACAAGGATTAACAGTCGAGAAAGGAACAACGAATCATCTTCTTTCTCTAATAATTAATTAAAGGTCAAGGCGAGGGGGAAAACTGAATTCAGACAAGGATTAAGAGTCGAGAATGGTACAATAAATCGTCTTCTTTTTATAATAATTAATGAAAGTTCAAAGCTTTCGCGCGTAATGGGTGTTGTGGGGGGGGGGGGGGGAACAGCGAGCTGCCCGAATATGAATTTTTGATATCTTTTCTCGTTTATCTTGGTGATAAATAACACTTTCACAAAATACATATTATGCTCAAATTTTTGCTCGCTCGTTTCGCTCACTAGCCGAATTGTGAACTAGAAAAATCCCTTTTCGGGCAAGAGGCTTTAGCCCCCCCCCCCACCCCCCCCCCCCCCCCCGATGAAAATGTCAAAAAAATGTATATCTTAAAAACGGGGAATGTTTATATCGGACAAGAGACGTTAAGTGAGCTTGCCCCCCTTTCCAAAATTGTGCCTGCTTGTAGGTACCGGTATTGTGCTTCTAATATGACCTTGTCAGTATTGGTATGTTGAGTTGAAAAAATGGTCTGCGCATTTTTCAAATTTCCGTTCCCCCCCCCTATTGTAAAATTCTTGATCCGCGCCGGGGCGTACTAATGGGGGGGGGGGGGAGGGGGGGGGGGGGGGAGGTAGGTAGATACTAGGCTTATGGTCAGGTCCAATCCCGCTCAATAATTTGTAGGTCCATAAGTCCTAATACAAATTACTTTCTACAAACAAATTATTGTCGTATAAACAATTACAAGTTTCTTAAATAGCAAGCGAAAATGGATAATGGGCCTGCTTGGCGTACTTAATATCTCAGTGGCGTAGCCTGGATAAAATCAGTCGGGGGCAGGGTGGTGGGGGCAAGATTTCCAACAAGGAGGACAATTTACGATAGTACTACATGTGTGTTATGTTTTACTTTTTTTTCGTCACCACATGAGCTCTATATAATTATCAAAGATAACAGATAAAATATAACTACTTTAAAAAGAGACAACTATTCAGGGCTATATGACGCCCCCCTACAGGACCAGGAACTTAGCCACGGGGGGGGGGGCAACTATTAAGAATAACGATCCTATACTTCTATATTATGAATAGCGAACCTCATTTCTTTTCATGAATATCGACCTTCATTTCGTATTATGAATAGCGAACCTCTTCTCCTATTATGAATAGCGACCCTCTTCTCCTATTATGAATAGCGACCCTCTTCTCCTATTATGGATAGCGACCCTCATTTCTTATTTTGAATAGCGAACCTCATTTCGTATTATGAATAGCGACCCTCATTTCGTATTATGAATAGCGACCCTCTTCTCTTATTATGAATAGCGACCCTCTTCTCCTATTATGAATAGCGACCCTCATTTCTTATTATGAATAGCGACCCTCATTTCGTATTATGAATAGCGACCCTCATTTCGTATTATGAATAGCGACCCTCATTTCGTATTATGAATAGCGACCCTCTTCTCCTATTATGAATAGCGACCCTCTTCTCCTATTATGAATAGCGACCCTCTTCTCCTATTATGAATAGCAACCCTCTTCTCCTATTATGAATAGCGACCCTCTTCTCCTATTATGAATAGCGACCCTCTTCTCCTATTATGAATAGCGACCCTCTTCTCCTATTATGAATAGCGAACCTCTTCTCCTATTATGAATAGCGACCCTCTTCTCCTATTATGAATAGCGACCCTCATTTCTTATTATGAATAGCGACCCTCATTTCGTATTATGAATAGCGACCCTCTTCTCCTATTATGAATAGCGACCCTCTTCTCCTATTATGAATAGCGACCCTCTTCTCCTATTATGAATAGCAACCCTCTTCTCCTATTATGAATAGCGACCCTCTTCTCCTATTATGAATAGCGACCCTCTTCTCCTATTATGAATACCGACCATCTTCTCCTATTATGAATAGCGACCCTCTTCTCCTATTATGAATAGCGACCCTCTTCTCCTATTATGAATAGCGAACCTCTTCTCCTATTATGAATAGCGACCCTCTTCTCCTATTATGAATAGCGACCCTCTTCTCCTATTATGAATAGCGAACCTCTTCTCCTATTATGAATAGCGACCCTCTTCTCCTATTATGAATAGCGACCCTCATTTCTTATTATGAATAGCGACCCTCATTTCGTATTATGAATAGCGACCCTCTTCTCCTATTATGAATAGCGACCCTCTTCTCCTATTATGAATAGCGACCCTCTTCTCCTATTATGAATAGCAACCCTCTTCTCCTATTATGAATAGCGACCCTCTTCTCCTATTATGAATAGCGACCCTCTTCTCCTATTATGAATAGCGACCATCTTCTCCTATTATGAATAGCGACCCTCTTCTCCTATTATGAATAGCGACCCTCTTCTCCTATTATGAATAGCGAACCTCTTCTCCTATTATGAATAGCGACCCTCTTCTCCTATTATGAATAGCGACCCTCATTTCGTATTATGAATAGCGACCCTCATTTCGTATTATGAATAGCGACCCTCTTCTCCTATTATGAATAGCGACCCTCTTCTCCTATTATGAATAGCGACCCTCTTCTCCTATTATGAATAGCGACCCTCATTTCGTATTATGAATAGCGACCCTCTTCTCCTATTATGAATAGCGACCCTCTTCTCCTATTATGAATAGCGACCCTCTTCCCGTGTTATGAATGGCGACCCTTATAAGTAATGAACCTTATTTCGTATTATGAATAGCGACCCTCTTCTCCTATTATGAATAGCGACCCTCATTTCGTATTATGAATAGCGGTCCTTATGATTAATGACCCTTAATATGAATTATGAATAGCGACCCTCATCTCACGTTATGAATAGCGGTCCTTATGATTAACGAACCTTATTTCTTTATGAATAGCGACCCTCTTTTGCCATTATGAATAGCGGACCAGGAAGTACGGGAATTTACACGTTATGAATAACGGTCCTTATGAATAGCGGACCTTATGAATAGCGGTCCTTATGAATAGCGAATAGACCCCCACACGTCACTATATGTGTAAATGAGAGTTATGGATTTTATCCACTGTACATTCACTTTCAATCAAGTCCAATATACACTCCGTAGTTGATTTCTCATAATACCATGCTTAATTACATAGGATATGTTCTGATCTCGGTCAAACTCAAAAAGGAGTAAATTGCAGAGATAATTGAATCTTCCTATTTTTTTCCTGTACGACATTTTTTCCCTTCTTAACTCCATCACCTAGGAGTCGGAAACAATCTTCGATTTGCATATCTAAATAAACCCACACAATTACGGTCAATAAGATAAGAAAATAAGAAAATATCAAAAGGCTATTTACGACATATTATGAATGATATAAATACATAACATAATGAATGAACTAAAATTGATTAAGTTCATTGCAGTTCAAAGAAAACATAAATTTTTACAAAAGCTAGTCATCATCTTTGGAAAATATGTTTAATTATAGTAAATTCCTGATGATCAAGTAAGAATAATTAAAGAAAACAAAATACGGTAATCGATAATTGATCACGTGCGATTCAGCAACAGCTTCTAGTCAGCAAAGGATCAATCTTCCTTCAGTTGCACGCAGGCGCGGATCCAGGTTTTCCTTAGGGGGGCCCAAATTTGATTTTTTTTTTGTTGGGGGGGACAAAGAAAATCCGCATCACCCCATTCTTACATGCAGGCCCCGCTGAATGTTTCTCTAAGTAGTTGGGGGTGGGGGTGGGGATGGTATTCTTTATTTATTTATTTATTTATTTCTGATATTTATGAAGAATCGCACCAATCACCAATTTGGCGGTCTTCCATGAGGGCCTGTTTGGTAATAAGAAAACAAATAACAGCATCAAAAACAAAACAGATAAATACAGAAGCATATAAACGGGTAAAATACAAATTAATTGGTTTCCCCATGAAATAACTGATCATTCAAGAATCATCCTTGATCATTTACAAGAAATAGGTGGATGGAATTTACATTTTAATTTTTTTTTTTGTTAAACGTTCATTTAATAATCTGATATAGCTTAACGCACGGGATACCAAAATTGTTATATACATATTTAAATTCAATTGCTCTTTAAATAATACACTTAGGCTATTTACAAGATAGCTGAACATGGATACATTACATGTATGAATACATGATATAACGATAACCATGTCAACCAAATTTCATAATTTTTCAAATAGGAAAACAATTGGTAGCTTCGCACGAAACCCCCAAAAGTTCACTTACACGTCATCTACAGATAACAGGGCTTTTAGAGCGTGTTTAAAACTGTTCAAAGTAGTTGACATTTTGACAGGACTTTTAAGTTGGTTCCATACTCTAATTCCAGAAATTAGAGGACTATTTGTATAAGTGTCCGTCCTAAATTTGGGTACACACAATGCATCCCTTACAGCATGTCTTAGGTTGTGATCATGTAGTGAACTAACATGATGTTAAAGGAAACCAAAACCTTCATAATAAGTTACTTTTATTGTAAAGTTTAAGATATTTAAAAAATATCAGTGAAAATTTGAACAAAATCGGGCAAGGAATAAGGAAGTTAGAGCCTTTTGAAATGACTAGTCACTAGAGGGCGGTATTCAATTTGATGACATCATCTGTGAACAACTCTCCATGCCTTTTGTACATAAAATTTCACAATTTTTTTGTTTTCTTTGTATTTATTTGTGTTCTTGATCCGACTTCATAACATGTGAAGTAGAATATCATTTTGCATTCTATATCTTGCATTCAGGGGAGTAGATTATCTCAATCACAAGAAAGAAGGAAAAACATGAAATTTGATGTACAAAAGGCATGGAGAGTTGTTCACAGATGATGTCATCAAATTGAATACCGCCCTCTAGTGACTAGTCATTTCAAAAGGTTCTAACTTCCTTATTCCTTGCCCGATTTTGTTCAAATTTTCACTGATATTTTTTAAATATCTTAAACTTTACAATAAAAGTAACTTAGTATGAAGGTTTTGGTTTCCTTTAATCTGTTTTCAGTATGTTGGTGCCATGTCATGCATTGATTTATACATCAACACTGCACGTCCAAACTGGAAACGTGTCTGAATAGGCATCCATCCTAAGCGACTAAACATATCATTTGCGGGTCAATGTCGCTATTCATAAGGACCGCTAATCATAAGGTCCGCTATTCATAAGGTCCACTTTTCATAAGGACCGCTAATCATAAGGTCCGCTTTTCATAATTGGAGAAAAGGGTCATTATTCATAAGGGTCATTATTCATAAGGGTCATTATTCATAAGGACCGCTATTCATAATCAAAGAAGAGGGTCGGTATTCAAAATATTAGAAGAGGATCGCTATTCATTAAACGAAATCGGGGTCGTTATTCATAAGGGTTCCTATTCATAATATTACAAAAGGGTCGGTATTCATAACACAGAAATAGGGTCGCTATTCATAATACGAAATGAGGGTCGCTATTCATAATACGAAATGAGGATCGCTATTCATAAAAGGAGAAGAGGGTCGCTATTCATAATACGACATGAGGGTCGCTATTCATAATAAGAGAAGAGGTTCGCTATTCATAATAGGAGTAGGGGGTCGCTATTCATAATAGGAGAAAAGGATCGCTATTCATAATATGACATGAGGGTCGCTATTCATACAAGGAGAAGAGGGTCGCTATTCATAATACGAAATGAGGTTCGCTATTCATAATAGTAGTAGGGGGTCGCTTTTCATAAAAGGAGAAGAGGGTCGCTATTCATAATAGGAGAAGAGGTTCGCTATTCATAATAGGAGTAGGGGTCGCTATTCATAATAGGAGAAGAGGATCGCTATTCATAATATTCAGCGACCCTCTGTTCCTATTATGAATAGCAAACCTCATTTCGTATTATGAATAGCGACCCTCTTCACCTATTATGAATACCGACCCTCTTCTACTATTATGAATAGCGAACCTCATTTCGTATTATGAATAGCGACCCCTTACTCCCATTATGAATAGCGACCCTCTTCTCCCAAATTAATAGCGACCCTCTTCTCCTATTATGAATAGCGAACCTCATTTCGTATTATAAATAGCGACCCTCTTCTCCTATCATGAATAGCGACCCTCTTCTCCTATTATGAATAGCGAACCTCATTTCGTATTATGAATAGCGACTTTCTTCTCCTATTATGAATAGCGACCCTCATTTCGTATTATGAATAGCGACCCTCTTCCCGTGTTATGAATAGCGATCCTGATTTCATATTATGAATAGCGGTCCTTATGATTAATGACCCTTAATATGAATTATGAATAGCGACCCTCTTCTCACGTTATGAATAGCGGTCCTTATGATTAACGAACCTTATTTCTTTATGAATAGTGACCCTCTTTTACCATTATGAATAGCGGACCAGGAAGTACGGGAATTTACACGTTATGAATAGCGGTACTTATGAATAGCGGACCTTATGAATAGCGGTCCTTATGAATAGCGAAGAAACCCCCATTTGCAGATACTTCAAATCCTTCTCCCAGCACTACATGGGCAGCTCGTTGTTGAACCTTTTGTAATTTAATCGTTTGTCTTTGAAATCGCTCAGACCACACCGAGGAACAATAATCAAAATGAGGAAGTACGATGGCATTATACAGAAGTTTTAGAGATCTTGTTGGAACATAACTTTTGGCTCGCTTAATTACACTTATATTTCTTTGAGCAGTTTTAATAACTTTTTCCACATGCTCCGTCCAACGTAACTCCTCGTCAATCATAACACCCAGGCATTTTGCCACTTTTACTCTTTTCAAACAGCTGCCGTTTAGTGTGACAGAAAAATCATATACTCCGTTAAGAACTGATCGTGATCCAATAAGCATCACATTCGTCTTATCCGCATTAAGAACTAAACGGTTTGTTGTTACACACTAAAATATGTTTTCCATACCTTTGGTTAGCTTTTGTTCTACTTCTGTGACATTACTCCCGCTGACTGTTAGAGTTGTGTCGTCAGCATACATATCAACAATGCCATCATGAATACATTTGGGTAAACTATTCATGTAGATAGAAAAAAGGAGTGGCCCTAGAATCAAACCTTGTGGGACTCCCATCATAACTTTTGAGGAACTCGAAGTACCCCCTTCAAAACAAACCATCTGTTCTCGGTTGGACAAATATGATACAAACCACAGAATACTAGTATCAGAACATCCAATGGCTGTCAATTTATGTAACAGAATATCGTGATCGACAGTGTCAAATGCTTTCCTCAAATCAATGAAAGCAACACCTGTTAACTTATTGTTATCTAAAATCAAAGCCCACTGGTTAACAATTTTCATTAGAGCTGTTGCAGTAGAGTGAAGAGGACGAAAGCCTGACTGATTACGATACAATATTTTATTTTTGTTTAGAAAACCACATAGTTGAAAATGCACAGCTTTCTCTAGAATCTTGCTCACAACGGACACTACCGAAATTGGTCTGTAATTACCGGGAGTGGACTGAACACCATAAATATGAATCTTATAAATTGGAATCACCCTTGCTTTTTTCAAGCCTTTTGGTACATGTCCTGTTGCAATTGACTTATTGATAAGACATGTTAAGGAGTCCACAATGATATGCTTTGACATTTTTAAAAGACGGCAACTTATTCCATCATCTCCGGTTGCTTTATCATCACTCATGTTTTCCATTTCTTTGAAAACAAATGCGCTCGTGACTTGCTGTAGCTCAAATTTGCCTTCTGTAT
>JAVYIG010008480.1:0-88945 GCA_035222895.1 Strongylocentrotus droebachiensis
TCACGGATAACTATCCTGATCCTATACACAATAATATAGGCCTACCTCAATCAACCCCAGGACAACTATTTGGGTTGGAATTGAAAAAAAGCGATAGTTTTTGTCCGGGGTTAGCTCTCTGGGTGTAATTGTCCTAAGGATGTTTTTTCAGAGATGAGAGTCTACGGTGACAGTTTTCTCGAGCGTATGCCTGTGAGTTAAAAACAACGTTTAACAATGTTAAATCTGAAATGCACGGACCTACGTGTCATTAGTTTCTGTGACATGGGTGTTAAATTGAAGCCCTAAAAAAAATCGCGCTTCAAAATGATCAAGAAGTGCCTCAATTTTTTTTAAATCTTTGAGTGACCGGTTTTACCATACTCGTTTCCCCCAATAGAATGTAGTGTAATGAAAACCGTTATTAAAACGCAAAATTTGGTTTCGATTTCCAATCATAAATAGGGCCTATCTTGATAATCAGACAGGCTTGTAAAATTCATGGGGGTTCCTGACTGACCCAAGGTTTATAATTATCATGCAGCATGAGCTAAATCCAGGATTTTGTTTCAGAATCTGAGGCAAAGTTACCGGATCCCTTAAAGGAGGCTTTACTACTGCAGCTAGAAAGGATTAGACCACCCAGAGAGCCATCGAGGCCACTGTGACAGGTGGCTATCTCATTAACTCAGCTCTCATTTAACATAAGAAAAAGAGGATCATGGGGGACCAACAGGCACCGATTTGGGAAGTTTTCTATATAGAGGGAGCAAGTAGCTACAAGTAGGACAGTGTGCCTTTAAGTCCAGGAGCACTTGTCCGGCTGTGATTGGTCAAGACAACCATTCCCCCCAAACCATTCACTGTATCATTGAAACTCTAAAATATCTTCGGGCAGTTAACATTTAAGTTCCTTAAAAAAATGTTTCTAAACAAAATTATGTTCCTTAAAAAAACATATGTTCCAACAACAAAAAATGTTTCTAAGAAACAATATGTTCCTTTAAAAAATATAGAGAGAGGGCGCCATAGCCAATAATGAGTTTGTTACTAACATTTTCATCAATTTAGCCTTGGTTATCAAGTGCATCAGGGGCGTACGTAGGGGGGGGGGGGTTTGGGGGTTCAAAACCCCCCCCCCTTTGGTATTTTAATGTGTGTAAACCCCCCTAAAAAAACCTAAACCCCCCCCCTTTGGATTTGTTTGTTTGTTTGTTTGTTTTTTTTAATCATAAAAAAAAAAAAAAAAAAAAATATGCCCACGGCTAACCTAAAAAAGGTGACCTCACCCCCCCCCCCCCCCAACGAAGAAAAATGTCTAATTTTTAAATTTCGAGACCAAAAAAAAAAAAAAAGTGTCCGCTTACCCCCCCCCCCCCCCCCCCCCCCCCCCCCCCCCCCCCCCCCCCCCCCCCCCCCCCCCCACTGAGACTGAGCGACTTTTCGGCTGGCTGAGTCGTTGCGATTTTTTTTTGGACTCCAAAAAAAAAAAAAAAAGTGTACGCTTTTTATTATTGCACCCCGTTTCTTTTTCGTTTTTGCGCCCCCTTCAAACTGCTACATGGGACAACGTGCCTCTTTTCACTTCCTGTAATGGATATACGCTTCTCCATGTTAGTACCTCTTAATTATTTTGAATAGTTGTTAACAACAAAAAAACGAATTTCAGAATAAAGTTAATTGATTTTAAAAAATTTAAATTTAAATTTGAAGGCAAAAGGTATTCGCACGCGTCCGTTTCTGTGATTAGTACTTCAGACAATTTTCCAATGCAATTTTCATTTGTTAAATTGTGACTACTTGATAGATCTTATCCATTTGGGCCATACAAGTTAAAGGTACTATGTCCCTTTTGCAGCCAACCTCAAATTCTGTAGAACTTTGCAGGAATTATGAATATGTCATGTATATCCTATCTGTGAAATTTAAACGTTAGCAGTGTCCTCATATTCAAATTATGCAAGGAAACCCGTTTACTTGCTAGACTTCACTGTCAGACACTATTGAGTGACTGACTGGCTTTTTTTCTTCTTTGGTAATAACATACATGAAAAGAGTTGTAAATGGTACATTCATGAGCATTTGTCTACATCAATAACCCACTTCTTGTGATGGCCAAGATTAAACTGATTGAATCTTTGCGCAGCATAAAACGTATGACCATTCGGTACAATTGTCTGAAAATCAAGACTATTACTTTTGGGCTCTATAGCCCTAAAGTCGATTTGACAACTAATAGTCGTTATTTTCCCACTTGAAGACATTTTCGAGCCCCACCTGTTTTAGGGAAGTTCTAAATTAGTATTATCTTTCAAATGCAGTTGGAATTTAACTTTTTCATTTTTTTGGCCTGCAAATGGGACATAGTACCTTTAATGCAGTGGATGTATTTTAAATGTTTGTATCAAATACAATTTTTTTTTTTTAATTTGAATCTTGAATCCTGAATTTATTTGAAAAATTGCATCACCCCAGCTATTATGGGTTTCATTTTTTTTTTTCGTGTTTTACCCCGGTCCCCAACATAAAAAAATCCTCTTGGCGGCCATGCATTATGGCTCAAGGCATGGGCACACAGAATTTTTTTTTTTATGTTAGGCACCGGGGTTAAATGCAATAAATTATTGAAAATTTATTGTATTTTCTGTGGTTTTTTTAATTTATGGAAACTGCCCCCCTACCCTAGCTCCCGCTGCGTACAGTCATGGTTCAGTGACAAAGCAATGGTCTCGTAACTGTGAGGCCCCAGGATCAAAACCGTGTCGATGTGCTATATTAGTGCCCTTTTGTTGGGGCATTAATCCTCATTACTATCATTTATGACTTAAGGGCATAGGGTCCCCTACTTGATAAGCATAGTAGCATACACATGCTTTGGCAGTCACGCAAAACACACATTGGCAAATTATTATTCAATAAAATCTGAGAATGTATACTATTATCTAGATGTATTATTTTTAAATTATTTTTTAAATAATTCCATAAATTGGAATTTATAAAAATATTCCACCTTTATGAGCGACAGTGTATATTTATGCAAGATAATTCAGAAAGTGATTGCATTCTAAACACAAAATATTGATGGTACTGTAAGATGTCGATTTCAATTTCAGCCTATTTTTATATTGCATTACACTAAAACGAAAAAAATGATAATCAAAATACTTACATCTTACATGCAGCAAAGAATAATGCAATTAATGATATGATCCCAAAAGATGCACTAGAAGTGTAACCGCTGTTTCAGTTACATACAAAAGTTGTTGCTCAGCGGCCGCGGCACAACCAAAAATTACTTGCAGAATGCAGGATAGAGAGGGCGGTACACTACAAAAGCCGTCCCTTTCAATTAACTACACGTTTTGATATATATAGCGCATTACAATTTTACATACTTCTGCGAGGTTAATATATTTTGTGTTCCAACACAGGCTCTGTTTCTTAAAGCTTGATTTTAATAACTAATACTAATACTAATAACAAATTTGGTTTCATCTATCAAATGCAACGATGTTAGTATATTGTAAGAACTATTTTAACTTATTATTGAAAATAAGTTTTATGAACCGTTGTTGTTCCACACTCTGCATCTAATCGATTCATAAATCTAAATCCAATCGGTCATTGCTCATAATTATGGGAAGAGTTGGAATGACATTAATTGATAAAGGAAAGGAGCAATCGGTAAATCATTTTTAAATTCTTGTAAAGTATTTGATTTTCATTGGAAGAGAACGGAGCTCATCTATAACCGTGGATGAAATTAAACGCAGTTTCAAAGAAGATGAATCGGAGGAAAAGAATTTGGCATTCATGAAAATAAATTTCCCCTGCATCTGAGAAAATGGGCAAACTGGGAAGTTTTAGGGAGAGCGAGGTAGAGGTGGAACGAAGGCAACAATGCAAGTGCATTTTTCTATCCACACTTGTAGCAATGAGGGAAGGGAGGGGAAGAGGAAGGGGGTTAAGTCCAAGGAGACGGAAGGGAGGGAGAGGGTATAGAGGGATTTTGTGTTTTAATAGTGGGAAAATTCATAATTTCAATTATTTTATGTTGAGAAATATGAAAATCCAAATTCAGTTTTATTCTTAAAAGAATAAGCGACGCTTGTTATTTTTTTTTAAAAATATAAAACAATTGTGTAGTGCGGTAGTATTTTTCTATTATGTAATAATAATATTGTGCTATATTTTATACATGAACATTGTGAAATGATGAATAATGAATTACGTTTATCAAAATTTAATACATATTTTTTTATTCATTAAACATTTTTTTTTTACAAACGGCAAAAAAAAACTTTAAAAAAAAGCCGAACGTAGATTTCAAGATTTGTGGGTCGGTCGCAAAGGGCAATATAAGATCCTTTTTTTTAAACGCCTAAGTGACCTGCTTGCTGGTAAATCTTGGTTATAAATAATCATCAGTGATAAGAATATTTGACAGGAATATGGAGAGGGTCAGACAAAGACAGATATTAGAATGGGAGGGAGAGAGAGAAGGAGGAGAAAGGACAGAAGAGGAAATATAGTACGAAAAACAAAATTGAATACATGTAATGAATTCTCTGTGCATGAGGATTTAATCAATTTATACCATATTTTTCATTATGATTAAAGATTGTAACAGAGGCTAATTTAAAAATGGATTTAATGTCTTATTAACTGCTTACAAAGAATTATGTTAGTTGAAATAGCAAACTCCGAATTATGAGAAAAGTAGTATCAATTCTCTGCCATGTAATCAAATATACATAATGTGTTGATGTCATGGGACAGGTTCGAATCCTGTGAGATTCCGTCAAATCGATCATAGAATCTTCTTTGGTGTCCATACATCAACATTGTTGTATTTTATCCAATTAATCATTATAAATCATTTAGGATCTAAATCTATTGTGTCAATCGTGGCATGGTGACATGGTGACATCTCTAAACCTCCCATGGTCGCTCTAGTATGGAACCCTTCAAAAAACGCTCAAGACACATCTCTTCAATTCGGAAAACAAGCCATTCTTAGGCGCGGATCTACGGGGGGGGGTTTAGGGGGTTTAAAACCCCCCCCCCCCTTGGGCGGCCCCCCCCCCCAAAAAAAGGGAAAAAAAGAGAAAAAAAAGAAAAAAAAGAAAGAAAAAAGAACACACGCTGGAGAGAAACCCTTTCAAGTGCAAATTTTGTGAGAAGATATTCAACTCATCTGGTAACTTAACCAAAACACATGATAACTCTGGATATAACTGTGTATTAAACTGTTACTTGATTTAAAAAGACGTTATTCATGCACTGCTTTTTATAGTCTCCATTGTGTTAATAGATGCCAGGAAAACATCACTTACGGGGTTCAAATAAACACCCCCAAAAAAATCGGCTCGCCGCTTCGCGGCTCGTGGACGATGCTCCGCATCGTCATTATTTTGGTCAAACCCCCCCCTTAGCAAAAAGCTAGATCCGCCCCTGATTCTAATGTACAATTTACCTGTAAATTTACCATTGGCCGACACTCGAAATTATACAGTATGCATGCAGTGCATCCCAACAAACGAACCCCGAAAAGAAACGATCATTGTGAGCGAATTATACGCGCTTTTCATAAACATTATAGTACTCCGATTAAATTAATCCATATTCACTTCACCAACCAACATTATTATGAACTTGGCATGTCAAAATCCATTTGTGCCAGATTTTGGTTAAACAGTGAAATAATTAGTATCACATGCGAACGTGACAGGAAAATGAAATGTAATTTTTGAAATATTATAATACAAGATTTCCACCGTGTGATTATGTTCATTGATATAAACGGTTACAAAATAATAAAGACAATGATTTCCAATTTCCTAGATAATTGGGGCTGCATCCTCAGATTTTCCCCAAACGAATAAACTTAGAGTAATTTATTAATAAAACGTGTATGGATAAATGTTTTCAATATTATATCATTTGAAATGATTTAATTTCTTCTTTATGAAAAGCAATAGGGGTTTCATTTTTTTATAGAACGAGCAGTGCACCTCCAGGTCTAATAATACCAGACATCGAATTTTCTACGGCCTTCGGATGGTACCGTAGGTGTTAGTTACGAGAGGCCATGAGAGAGGGAGAGAGAGCAGGCGCCTAGTCAGGGGGCGGTGAGGGCGGTCGCCCCCCCCCCCCAAAAAAAGGCGGCCAAAAAAAAAAAAAAAAAAAAAAGGAGAAAGAAGAAAGGAAGAGGACGTAGGAAGAAAAAGGATTGAGAGTCGAGATCGGTACAACGAATCGTCTTCTTTCTATAATAATTTAATGAAACGTCAAAAGAAACTGAATGTAGACAAGGATTAAGAGTCGAGAACGGTACAACGAATCGTCTTCTTTCTCTAATATTAATGAAACGTCAAAGCCTCCGCGCTTTGCGCGGGAGGGGGAAACTGAATTCAGACAAGGATTAAGAGTCGAGAACGGTACAACGAATCGTCTACTTTCTATACAAATTTAATAAAACGTCAAAAGAAACTAAATGTAGACAAGGATTAAGAGTCGAGAACGGTACAATGAATCGTCTTCTTTCTCTAATAATTTAATGAAACGTCAAAGCTTCCCCGCTTCGCGCTGGAGGAGGGAAACTGAATTCCAGACAAAGATTTAGAGTCGAGAACGGTACAACAAATCGTCTTCTTTCTCTAATAATTTAATGAAACGTCAAAGCTTCCACGCTTTGCGCGGGAGGGGAAAACTGAATTCAGACTAAACAGGGAGAGAGAGATAGAGAGCAGGCGCGTACGCAGGGGGGGGGGGGGGTTTCGGGGGTTAAACCCCCCCCCCCCCCCCTTTGGTAATTTTTTTGTGTGTAAACCCCCCCCCCCCCCCCCCCCCTTTTTGGATTTTTTTTTTTTTTTTTTTTTTTTTTTTTAATTATAAAAAAAAAAAAAAATAATAATAATAATTCCCATGACCGACCTAAAAAAGGTGACCTTACCTCCCCCCCCCCCAACGGAGCAAAATGTCAAATTTCCAAATTTCGAGACCAAAAAAAAATAAAAAAATGTCCTCTTACCCCCCCCCCCCCCCCCCCCCCCCCCCCCCCCCCCCCCTTGAAAAAATCCTGCGTACGCGCCTGATAGAGAGAGATGAGGGGACAGGGAGTTACATAGTTTCGTTGCCGAAAAATGTGTTTTAAACAAAAGGGTTGTATAAAGGTCTTTTACCTGTATAAACTGCTTATATACAAGGAATAATGTTAGTTGGAACTCTGCAACTCTGATAAGTGCCCTATTTAAACCTGAGTGAGAGGTGCTCCTTTTTCTTTCTAATAAGTGCCCCTTTTCCTTATGATTATTGCCCCCATATAAAATTCCCTTCCCCTTCTCATATAATATGCCCTTTTTCACCTATGAAAAGTGTCCCTTTTCATTCACATAAGTGCCCCTTTTCATCTCTGGTAAATGACCCTTTTCAGGTAAGAGAAGTTACTCCTTTTCACGTTTAAGATAAGTGCCCCCCTTCACCTCTGATAATTGCCCCCTTTTTAAATCTGAGATATGTTCGTTTTACTTTGACAATTGCCCCCTTCCCCTCCTGATAAGTGCTTTATTCATCTCTGATCTCTGGTAAATGACTAGGTAAAAAAAAACCTACTCCTTTTCACTTCTAATAACTACCCCCCTGTTATTTTGACACGTGCCCCTTATCCTTTCTAATAAATCCTCTTTTGCCTTCTTATTAGTGCCCCTTTCCCATCTCATAATTACCCCTTTTCATCTCTGATAAATGCCCCGTTTATTTTAGCATGTGCCTCTTTTTATTTATTTTTAAATATGAGCCACTTCCCCCTTCTCATAAAAGCCCCCTTTCACCTCCGATTAATGCCCCTAATAAAATCTTATCGGTGCCCCTTTTCTTTCAACAAATTCACATTTTCCTTTATTATAAGTGCCCCTTTCCATTCCCATAAGTGCTCCTTTTCATATCTGCTCAGTGCCTCTTTTCAGGGGTAAGAAGTGCCCCATGTTCACCTCTGATAATAACCGTTTGTACTTTGACACGTGCTCCTTTTCTTTTCTAATAAGTGTATTATCCCTCTCATCATTACACGTGCCCCTAATTTGAAGCGACAAAGAAAAAAAAATCCCCAAAACTTGCTCGCTTGTATAGATGAAACATTTATGTTACTTATCAAAGGTCTTTTCAGTTTTCTGTTATGAGTAAGTGCTTACACCCCCATCAGGATTGTTTTTTCCCTCATAATTTAATCTCAATGTAGGGTATTATACCAATGTTTAAAATATTGTATATTTTCGCCTTGAGATTTCCCTTTGCAGGTGCCCTTTTTTCTGCCCCCCCCCCCCCCATATCGAAGTCGCTCCGCCACCTCTGGGGGGAGGGGTCGTATAGCCTATAGGTCCAGCAGGCTTTCCTTGAATTTCTAGAAAGTTGCTATTTCAAGCAGGCGCGGATCCAGGATTTTCCAATAGGGGGGGGGGGGGGGGGGGCCGGAAATTTGAAAATTGCGCAGACCGTTTTTTCGACTCAACATTCCAATACTGACAAGGTCATATTAGAAGCACCATACCGGTACAATTTTTGACATTTATGTCAAAATATGTATTTTGTGAAATAATATGTATTTTGTGAAAGTGTGATTTATCACCAAAATAAACGAGAAAAGATATTAAAAATGTGTATTTGGGTAGCTCGCTGTCCCCTCCCCCCCCCCCCCCCTCCCCTCCTCCTCCTCCCGTTTAACGTTTCGTTAAATTATTAGAGATAGAAGGCAATTCGTTGTACCATTCTCGACTCTTATTACTAGTATTCTCTGAATTGAGTTCCCCCCCTCCCCTCCACCTCCTCCTCCCGCGCGAAGCGCGGAAGCTTTGACATTTCATTACATTATTAGCTAGAGAAAGAAAACGATTCGTTGTACCGTTCTCGACTTGTCAGAATTGTCAAAGAAAATTCTTTGTCTGCTCCTTTTTCGTCCTATGTCCTCTATGCCCCTATACCACCCCTGGCTACGTGCCTGCTTTAAAGGGGAAATTAAACAATCGTGATTGTGATAGCACACAATTAGGTAAGTAGAAATGAACGAAAGAAAAAAAGATATATTACACCACCATGGGTAAATCACGGCCGGTAGCTCATTATCATAGTTTTGTGATATCGGGCGAGGGCCGGGGCGTAGCGACCGCGAGATTTTGCAATGTTGAATGCTGAAATTATGCATTCTAGAAAATCCCTAAGCCCAATATGTCCGTTCTTTACGCTATATTTCTTTCTAGCTATATTTCTAAATTTCCTGGGGGACGTGTCCGTGCACAGGATTGCCGCCCTACTTCTACTTCTATTCTGCTACTGATGATGAGTGATGACCTATGTAGCTCAGGGGCTGTTTTAACGTTCAACTTTCAATCCGCGGCTCGAGATTTTATGCGGCCGGCCCGTTTGCCAAGCCTTCTGGGATGACCCCAAATCTCCCGATTACATGTTCCCTTATATTATTCGTCGTTACTGTCACTTAGTGCCATTTCCTTGTCTTTCCCCCTTCCTCACCCGACTTTTCCTTGCGAGCAGCTCCCAAAACTTCCCCAAATTTAGTGTCCGATCTATGAAATAAATTGTTTTTTCATTAAAACAATTAAGCAATATTGTATTTTTTTATAATTTTCAGAACAAAATGAATAACGAACTGATCACAATTGGAATTAACGATTGTTCTAAAAATATATATATCATATTTCGCAAATCAAATAGGCGCCAAGCTCAAGAGGAAGACTTTATTGAAGAGTACAGGCATACACTGATCCGAGCAAGAATAATTAATTCTGGTAGTGAGACTAGCACAACGGATCGACGCGACGTAGCAACACACAACAACATGGCGGGACCCGGTGATCCGATTTGTTTATACTGGACGTTTGACCAAGTAGCAGACTGGATTGCTGAACTTGGATTTCCGCAATACAGGGTTAGTCTAAATTAATGTTTTTACTTCCAGTTGAAATATTTTGTTTTGTAAGAAATCGAGATTTAAGTAATGAGCAGCATGCACGGAGATTGATTGAGCAGGGTGATGATTATCAGGTGCGAATCAGCACGGCCCACCCACTCCTGCGGCAGAGTTTGGGCAGTGGCGAAGGGTAGTGACCGCCGAAGTCGTTGCACAGCACTCAGCTGATTTGTAGTTTGGTTTTTTAAATGACGGTAGGCCTAGCTCAATTCTGTTATAATTTTTAGTTTATAGCCAGGACAGGGATCGATTGCGTGTTTATAAATATTGATAATGAATCATTTTAAAATGAAAACCGTCAGATTGGTTTTGAAGTTGAACCTTGTTTTGCAACGGCGCCACTTGCATTCACAAAACAGAAAAATCTGTTCTAATTGTTAATGTTATCTGCCGGGTCATTTCAGCTGCAAGGTGACTATGGCCTATTCCAGAATAATAAGAAAATGTCAACAACAAAACTTGCCTTTTACAATGTAGATCTAATAGTTTATGATCAAATTGAAATATCTTGGTTCAATAGATCTAGATCTATGTAAGTCTAGACTAGATTCTAGATTGGATCAAGTTATTTTTTGTAACTTGGTAGCAGGTGATCTTGCACATTTGAAACTAGTATCATGTTAGTTTAAGAATCCCAACACTGAAACAAACCTATGGAAACCATGTAATGAAAATGGAATATGAATAAGCTCTCTTGACTGGTGAAATCCTTATATGTTCCTTTCCTAGGACTGCTTCACAAGTAACCTCATTACGGGTAGGAAGCTCATTATTGTTGATGCCTCAACTTTACCAGGACTTGGCATTACCGACTTTGATCACATAAAGGTAAGTGCTCTTAGATCAAATATATGAAAGAAAATCTGTTTCTTCAACTGCATATCTTTCTGCAGGTAAAGAAAAGCAGAAATGTTGTAAACCTGGTGATATTAAAGATGCTCATAAAATGAAATTAATGATAGCAGGATAAAAAATATGTTTGCAGTGTACATGTACATGTACACTGTAGGTATTCACAACATTAAGAGGTATGGCAGTATTAAGAGTTCTTTTTAATATATCTGTGAGATTATTCTTTTGTAGTATGACATTACACAAATTTGAAATGATGACAAAAAATGACATACAGTGTACATTGAAAACCTCTAAAAATTTATAATTCAATGTAGTAACATGATTTCTATCTTCATTTGTTACTTTTTCTTTGTTGTTCCCACATAATTTTGGCAAACACAAAAAATGTACTTGTCTCCCTGTGATTGAGAGTGATTTTCAGTAATTCATATTTACAAGCGACAGAATGTTATAATTCCTGTAATACTTGTACATGTTTATTAGAAACTAATAGTTATGAGTGGAACTAGATTCATGAATGCTATATACTAGATACTTTCTGAGGATTTGTTTGTTTTTTTAATCAAAACACCAGAGATTACATGCCAACATTTTTAATTTTCTTTTGCTGTACCACCCCTCTGCAGTTCATCGCAAGGAATATTCGAGACATGCTGGGAGTAGAGGACCCTTACTGGAATCGGAGTATTTCATTACCTCACAGAGAACTGAAGGGCATGTACCTGGAGCGTAAGAGCATATCAGGCATGAAGGCGGATAGCCTTACACTCTCAAAGTACCAGAAAGAACTTCGTAGAATTGAGATTGAAAAGGAGCTCAAAAATCTCAAAGGTCTAAAGTGAACTCAAAAATGTTTATGATGAACACTGGTCAGGTCTTGCTGATCATAGAACTTGATACCAGAATAGAAAAGAACTGTTACAAACAATGCTAATCACTAGTGGACATTGGAATTGGATGCTCGATTCAATTATCTGTTATTTATTGTTTCTGAATTTAACATTCTTTAACAACCAATGACACGTCACAAGAAGATACTTGATGTTCGATGTCACAGTAATATTTAGTTGTGCTAGGAAAAAATGTTGATTTGTTAATTAGGTAAATTAGCAAAAAAATAAAATTAAGATCAGAAGTACCTGTAAGAGAAGTTTGGAAATGAAACTTTAATGAAGAATGATAGTAGGAATGTTCTGAGAAAAGAAAGTGTGTCAGTACTGAGTAAATACAAGGTTTTAGCCCCAAAATCAAAACACTTACGATCATAGCATTGTGCCAAGATTTGTAGGGAAAATGAGAGAGTGAAAGAGAAAGGCATAAGATTTGATTTTTTTTCCCCCTGTACCATCGATTTCCAGTATTCTCCTTGTTGCATCAATATATATTATTTTACTTTTTATTAAGTAGAAATATTTCTGCTTCTAATATTGTACAAAAGCTAATGTGAAAATATGAATCTATGAATCCATGTTAACATTATTTCCTTTTACTAATGTATTTTTGCACATTAGAATGCATATTCTTTCCATAGTAGTATTCAACAAAATGCTTGTGCTTCCTAATATTATGCAACTAGACCTTTATAAAATTTCTATGGTTCTAAAGTAACATGCGTGTAAAAGTATTGTTCTTTTTAAAAAGTCTATTGGGAAGATGTTTACTTTTATTTTTTAACAAATGCATCTGATAGACCCTTCTATAAACTTATCTCCTTGTGTTTGAATCAACTTAGTGATTGTGTGCATGTTTTGTGATTGATAAGTTTATACATAGATTTTCTAATAATAAATAAAGTAAACAAGTAATGAACATTGAAATCAAATCAAGTCTTTCCGTTCATTCTAATCAGCTGAGAAATGAAATTAACAGATCAAGTTGAGATGAACAAAACAAAAATTGCTTTCAAACCTGTGTAAATTCAGTTATCCCCAAGGGCTTATGAATGTAATAGAACTAAGAACTTCATACTTAAAGGGTGAACTTCCCCTTTAAGGTATGTACGGTAACTGGAAATATCAGTATGAGGCGAGGACTTCCATGGATGATTTCTGGTTTCTTACATAATATGTAACATATTCGCAGTAGAATGAACATGCCAGCATTGCCAGGTAACAATTATGAATGTTCTATACATTTTGTTCAAGAATTAAGCGATCAAGATTTAGTACCCCACCTTTATGCAAGAGTTAGAACATGCTTGAACAAAAACAGCATCATTTTCATTTCTTTTCCATGAATATGTAATTATGTATTATACTTTGTGTTAATGTGCTATTGTTTGTACTAAAGTCATTAATAAGAAAAATTAAAGAAAAAAATATATATAAAGAAATAAAAAACATGTTGTTTTCTTTTTATCATATGAATTATGAAAAGTTTAGAATTGACAAACATTCAGCATATTGTTTGTTGAGAGCCAGAAGGGGGTGAACTCTGTGTATAAGTGGAGGTGTTAACACCCTTCTGGCTCTCAACAGAGAATGTTGGTTTAATGAAGAAAAGTATCAGTTCCTGGGCAGAAACGTTGTCCTTATACCGTTATCAGTGGTTACGGGTACGGGGTTGTATGCCCCCCTCCCCCCAAAAGGAGGTGAATAATTACATTATTACTATCTTTATGATTATTATTTGTTGTTGTTGTTAGTAGTAGTAGTATAGTGATCATTATGATGATTATTATCATTAAGAAAAAGAAAGACAAATACAGGGTGAGTGATAGGGGGAGATAAAGAGAGGAGTGGGAGGAGGAGAGAGAGACAAAAAGAAGGAAAGAAAGGCAAGTGGGGCAAACCTAGAATACACCCGAGTAGTGCGAAGCTGTGTGGCGACCAAGCTTAACAAGCGGAAATTTTAAATTCTGTTATAAAATAAATAAACAAAGGGTATACTTTCATTTATCAAATATTATAATGAACTATTATACGGAATTGTACCTGTTGGGGACCGGGGGAAAATGCAATGAATTATTGATAACTGATTGCATTTTCTTTGTGTGTTTTTTATTTGTGGGGGCTGCCCCCTACCCTACAGTCATGATTCAGTGGCAAAGCAATGGCCTAGTAACTAAGAGACCCCAGGATCAAAACCGTGTCGATGTGCTATATTAGTGCCCTTTTGTGAGGCATTAATCCTCATTACTTTCAGTTATGATTTAAGGACGTAGGTCCCCTAGTTGATTAGTAGCATACACATGCTTTAGCACTCGCGCAAAAGAAACACTCGTCAATTATTATTCAATGAAATATGAGAATGTATATTATTCTCTAGATCTATTAGGAGTAAATCGTTGTCAAAATCATTCCATAAATTGGGGTTAAAAAAATTATTCCACCTTTATGACCAACAGTGTATAGGCCTACATAAAGGGATTATATTCATATTTCCCCTGTGAATTGCGTCTTGAGGTCTGCCTCTTATATTTTCAACTGACATGCAGATGAAAAAGAAAGAGGAAGAAGGTTTCAGGCTTGAATTGTTCTAGGAAAGAAGATGAAATGGTAGGCATTCGTGTTGCATTCCATGTCGGATAAGGAGAGGCAGAGGTTTCTTTTCAAGATCTTCTGGGGTTGAGTATTCAGGTTGGTTTATAAAGATTTTCTAATTAAAGGATTTCAAGAACTTGAGTCGATTTTGGAGGGGTTCATAACAATATTAAAATATTAAAATGAAGTAAGGCGTTTGTTCCTGATGAAAATTCATTGTCGAGATGAGACATTGGAAAAAACTTTAGGGTTCACAAAAAAAGAAAAGAAGCCTGCCGTTGTGAAGTCATTATTTTTTTTTAGACTATTCATAATAGAGCACGTTTGTAATCGCTATTTGACTATTCCCTTTCTGTCTCTAATAATCTCTCTCCCGGCCGTTTTATTCTTTCTAAATTTCCTGTCTTTATTCTTTTTTTTGGGTCTACTTTCACCATTCAATGGGGCAGACAGAGGCGGCGCTCCCGGGGCGCTCTTTTCATATTTTTAAAAAATATTTTTGCATATGAAATTTTCAAGGCAGAACGGCACACCAAAAACCTAAAGACCTTTTATTTATTTCTTATTTTATTTTATTTTGTTGTTTTAATTTTTTCTTGTCACATAATTTTCGGACATGAACATATTATTTCCCACTATCGCTTACGAAATGGGCCCTTGTATATGTATCAAGTCATCTAAAGGGCATAGCTTCAAATAATCTAAGCAGCTTTGTGTAGCAGTAGCAGGAGCCTCTTTTCCACAATGAAAGACAGTGATTATAATGCCCCAAATTCCATTAGAACAAAGTGTCCCCTTTTTAGAAATAATTATTATATAATTATGCTCCTTTACAACACTTTCAATATTATTGCCCCTTCTCTATAAAACCTGTGCTCCAAGCTATAAACTACCTCAGCTGCTAAAAGAGGCATATTCCAACACTCTGAAAACTAAAATGTTAAATCTGCATTTAAAAGGGCCGAGGAGGTGCCACTTTAAAAAAGATGGTAGATCAACAATTTAAACATGTTGTATTCAACACTATAAAGGTTGCATCTATAGCATGTGCGTCAAAAGTATAACTTTGACATTTTGAAAACGGGTCACTCCTCGGCCCTTTTAATTATTAATTTATCATTTCAGTTTATTTTTATAGTGAACCTATCAATTAAAATTCTTTTTATTAAAGGTACTATGTCCCATTTGCAGGCCAAACAAATTAAAAGGTTACAACGGCAATTGAAAGATAATACTGCCGATTTAGAACTTCCCTCAAAACGAAAGGGCTTGCAAATAGTGGGAAAATAACGACCAAGTTAGTTGTCGAATTGACCTAAGTGATTGCAATCACCTAAGTAATAGTCTGATTTTTTACTGCACAAAGATTCAATCAGTTTAATTTTAGTCATTACAAGTAGTGAGTTATTGATGTACCTGTTACATCTCATTTTATTTATGTTATTACCGACCAAAGAAAAAAAATGTCAGTCAGTCACTCAATAGATGTTGGTGTTTGATGATCTCATGCCCGTTTGAACTTCACAGAATGGTAATCTATTGCCATTTTGTTACAAATTTAGGCAATAAGGCAATTTTAATAATGAAAGCAAATGCATTTACATTACCAAAATTGAATTACAGCATTTGCTAACTTGTTATGGTGTGGTTTGCTATATACACCCTCCTCTCCCCTTAAACTGTACCTCAATTTTTTTTTAATTTTTGCTCGCTCACTAACGGATGTATCACACACAATGATGCTGAAACCAGGGAGAGTGTTCTCCCCCTGCTGAAACAGTAAAACAAAAAACAAAAAACAAAAAAAAAAATCTTGAATATGATCCTTGATAATTGATAACGTAAGGGCAATGTCTCAAAGTTGTATTTTTTACGCTGTAATGTAACCCTTTGTAGGTGCCCCCTTTTTTCTCTCCGAAGATTGCCCCTGCCCTTTTGTTGGTGCCCCCCCCCTCATTTTGATAGACGTTCCACCGCCCCTGCTTCGCTTTTATATCAATAGTTGGGGGTGGGGCTTGTGCGGCTAGATGTCAAAAAATATTACATACAGGCATACACAAAGTACGATACGTATTCCCGAGCTACGTGGCGGTGATCAACATGTCTGACTTTCGTGTTTCTCCCGACGGCCTAACGCCGCTACTCGTCGACGATTCTCAGTCTGTTACAGACACGTCTGTTAATCATGAAGATATTCCCGATATTGTAAGGAAGAGTGGATTCGTGCTAAATGATTTATACAAATTATGTCTCGCCTTCTATAAAGGTAAGCTGATTTCATTAGATATTAAATTTGGTCTCGATTTTTTGGTTCAGTCCCATCTGTACTAATTTGCGTATGTTGAAGGGGGAAGTCCACCCTGCACTTCTGAAGGCCTGATGTGATGATGTTAAATTGGTTGTACTTGTAGTTGAATAAGAAGAGAAATGGGTCAGTGCAGTTTCAGAAAAACTCATTTGAAAATAAGAAAGCTATGCAATTAGACTAGATTTCTATGTGTTGCATTATTTATAATTATCCTGATTAAATCAAACACAATGAGTGATTTCAAGTACGGTGTTGGTGTTGAGAACGTGGAAAGGCTGCTGAACCGAGCTCCAACACCGACGGTCCGTTTAGAAGGACGATAACGATCACGAGTGCGCGTTATCGATGGCTCAACGCCGAGTGACGTCCTATTCTACATGCGAAAAGTCTTGCGACAAAAAAAAAGTCCATTCAGAAAATCCAATAAATTACATCATTTTGAATATCAAATGTAAAGCCATATTAAAAAAAACAATAGATAATAAATATTGTTTCTCTTGAAAAACATATAGCTCCCATGATTTACAGCTGTTTTAACTGTACAGTGGATTTTTACCTTGGCATGATCGTGAGATTTGTGCCAGATGTCTGCATAGTTACCTGCGGTATACTGCAACACCAACACCGAACTTGAAATCATGAATTTTCCAATGCCTAGGTGCTGGTGTTGGTGAATGGGAAAATAACACATAACTCGTCAACACCAAACGCGGTACTCGGTTCAGCAGACGACATTCAACACCAGCCTCAACACAGACTAGCGGAAATACGTCATATTTCCCGAGGTCAATCCCAACACTAGACCGAAAGCTTCAGTCTCTATAATCGTCGGTTGTTCCACTGAGACTACGTCTGGCTCCACTAGACCTCGGTTATAGGGACTGAATGACTGCCTATGCCAGCCCGTGTTGAAGTTATCACGGCTAGATTTTAGCCGTTAGGCCCCTCCCACAAACATGACAAACTTGCCACGGCCGTATTGTTATGCCCCCAAAATCCCCCAAAATGTCATTTTACCTCGTTCATATCCATTTTTAAATTAGGCCTAGGCTATAATATATCGGTTCCACTTACTATCTTGATTGATATAATCCGTTTAATGGTCCCTTTTAAGGAAATTATGGGTCAAAATCGACATCCATGTTGAAAATCTTGCAAGCCGTGTTAAACTCTCGCTGCCGTCAATCTTATCCCTTCTAGTCTACGCCGAAGGCAAAATGATTATGAAGGAAAAACTGTGCGCCATCTACACGTTCGTAATGGCGTTATCACAGTTTTTCCTTCATAATCAGCTTGAGGACCGGGTGCGGGCCGAGGTCCTCTCCAAGTTGCCCTGACACATGGAGGCTGTTCACACCGGCAGAGATAGCGCGGTCTAGCGCGCGCTAGACAGTGCTATCTCTGCGGTGTGGAAGGTACAACGTTGTTTCGGTCCGCCCAACAGCGAGCCACGGCGAGCCAAAACAGCTTGCCACTGGAGCACCTCTCTGCCGGTGTGAACCCGAGCTACGATAGCACGCCGGAAGTCATCGTTCTACACGCGGGGAATTTTATACTCATTCTATTTTGGTGCGATCTGAATCTGAATCGGTACAACTGACCGCTCTGACCTCATGATGTCACGCGTCATGACAACAGGCCCTCTCAAAAAAAATGGTGCTACGATAGACCGCGCTATCTTACTGTGGTGTGGATCCGGCGAATGCCAATGGGTGGACCGTGGATCCACGGTCTGCCCATGGTCCCCCCTTGCGGTGTGAACACGCCCATGGTCTAAATCTGACTTGGCACGTAGAACTTTACGCATTGTCATTGAGCGCTGTACAGTTAGAAAACGGCAAATAACCAGGGCAGCGTCTCACGAAACCGTCATAAGTACAAGTCCAACGACATCCCATTGAAATGCGTGTATTAAGTTTAACACCCGTTTCAATGGGATGTCGGTGAACTTGTACTTATGACGGTTTCGTGAGACGCTACCCTGCTCCCATTGGCCGATCCGCTCAAGCAGTTTTAAAATTTAAGTGAGAGAGGCACACAGAACTTTAGCTTAGGCGCCACAGATTTATTCAACTGGCATTCGGAATGCCGCCAGAATGCCCTCGTTTTACTTTCTGGAATGGTTCCGGAATGCCCCATTCTAGAAGCATTCTCAAAAAATTGATGCGATCAGCGCCTATTGTCTCGAGAACGATGGGGCATTCCAGAATGGAGGTCATTCTGGAATGTACTCGGAACGGGGTGTTTAAAAAAACTTGCCATAGACTGCTGGCAATTCATCAGATATGCGTGGTTTTGAATGCAGTCATAAGGTCTGATATCGCAGCGCATTTTTAAAAAGAGTAAGAGCTATTTTTATTTCTCTTTTTAAACAAGGTTTAACATTTGTTCTCTCAACTTCTGATGTCCCGAAGTTGATAATAGCGGAAACATATTGTCGCCTTCTTGAAGAAAAAACAAACATCTTGGGATTACGTTTCCATTTTAAGGAAAAAAAGTTGTGTTCGCTTTATTTCTTTAATAACCGGAAAATGGAATTTTGATGCTATGAGCGGGTTACAATACTAGTATTTTACTGCTCAAATTTTCAAATTTCTGCAGCATAATGTTGGAAGTATCATTTTTATCTTCCCTAAAATACAATAGGGGTTGTTTTATGATATCTGAGCCTATGCAGGTATGTCGGCGTTGCTCTCTCCCATTTTGATAAAATGTGTTTTTCAAATTTCTGCCGATATAATGTTGGAATATGAATAAGTATCATTTTTATATTTGGTAAAATGCAATAGGTGCTGTTCTTTGGTACCGGCACCGATGCAGGGTTTTCGGTGCCGCTCTCAACCATTTTTATAATAATACATTTTGGCCCGAATTCACAAAGGAGGTTTAAATTTTAATAGCACATGGTTTAAATTCTCTTTTACATAAACCTACATTAATTCCTTTGTCCATTGTCTTTGGTTACTAGGCAACGGTGAATGCATTGACCTACATTCATTCTTTGTCCATTGTCTTTGGTTACTTGGCAGATTTGTAAGGTTGCAGTGCGAAAAATTACATCTTACAAAGAGGAAAAAAAAAAAAATTCTGATGGGGTTATTAGCACATTCTCATAGCGGAAGACTGAAAAGACCTTTGATAAGTAACATATACCGGTACTTATATCAATTATAAGGTTTAGGGGAAATTACTTTTAGTCGCTTTAAATTAGGGGCCCGCTAAATGATGAGAGGAAAAGGGACATTTATTGAAAGGGATAAAGACACCTATTAGAAAAGGAAAGGAGCATGTTTCAAAGTACAAAGGATAATTATCAGACGTGAAAATGGGGCACTTCTTACACCTGAAAAGAGGCACTCACCAGAGATGAAAAGGGCTCTTATGAGAATGAGAAAGGGGTACCCATCAGATTTCGAAAGAGGCATTTATCAGAGGCAAAAAAGGGCATTTATGAAAAGGGATATGTCCCTTATTAGAAAGGAAATGGGGCATCAGCATGTATAATTGTTAAAAGGGAAATTATCAGAGGTGGAAAGGGGCACTTATCACACCTGAAAAGGGGCACTTATGAGAATGAAAAAGGGGCATTTATAATAAAGGAAATGTGCATTTGTTGAAAGAAAAGGGGCATTGATTATATTTTTAATCGGGACATTTATCAGAGGTAATAGGGGGCTTTTTAATAGGGGGCACGTGATAAAATAAAAGGCTAACAACAGATCTCCGCCACTGTGTGCACGTTGAATAAATTATGAGTTTCATCTTAAAGTTGATATTCATTGCTTATCAATGTGGTTAAATCTCATATCAATACAAAGGTTATATGTCTAGATCAATATTGGACTAATTCCAGCGTCCAAGAGGCAAACAGAACGCAGAAATCGCAAATCCAATGTTGATAAACATCCACCCCGGTAAAGGCCCCTGATTGGGGTCCCGGAGTCATGTTATCGAGTGACTTCACTATATGGACCACTGTGTAGTAAGAGCGCAAAAGATTATTGATCGCTTGCATGCAAAACACATCGCTGTGCTTCTTCAATTCACTTTGCTGTCTCTACGAATGTACTCTCAATATTACGATTATGGCCGATCTTGACTAAGAATTAGATTTTGAAGTCGACAGTGTTCAGGAGGAGGATGATGAGGACAGTATGAGCTCATATAATTTTATGAGTAGTGACGATGACCAGAGCAAAATAGGTGAAATAGAAGACGATTTAAATGAGGCTGCTCGTCAAGGTGCAGGTGCAGATGCTGGTGATGCCGCCGCGGCCGTGCTAGAGCCGGAGCTCAAGCATACCTACACGTCACAGACACAGTCACAAATAGCACTCTCACAATGAAAAAAGAATGACCAATAATAAAATATTGGTAGGCCTATATGAATAATTGCCTGATTGTTGCCAGAGCATACCAGAGCATACCACCGTCAGCCATGCAGCTCAGCCTCACATACTGCTCAGCTGCGCTGGCGCGTGTTATTCACTTGACGACTTAGCGTAGCTTTATAACAAGGCCGGCCGGCTAGGCCTAGTAGCTGACACGACGAGACCGGCCAGCAAAGGGGGCACCGCAAGGCTATCTGCCGCTGCGAAGATCAGTGCAGTGCAGTCTTCAGTTCAGTTTTTATTCTTGTACTTTAATTTATTTCTTATGAATTAATTGTATCCTTCATTTAAAAATCATGTAAGATAACAGTTCTTTCAACATATCTGTATTGGAAATCACGGTAAATCACTGGCACTGCGTTGAAAAAGACTTCGGTGCAGCGGTCTATACTCATAGCTTCAATGCGTGAAATCTAATTCTGCTGATCTGTAAACAAACCGGTCACTTTTTTTACTTTCGGACTTAAGGGCTCGAGATTTTGCTGGAAAATGCCATTTCATGTATGTATAATTAGATTCAAGTTAGTTTTTTTTTAATGGTACTCATTCAGCTTGTAACTTCAACTCGTTCGTTTTAATTTACAAATTTGAGCTTATATGTATTATGCACCATCGGTCAGGTCCGCCTGTCGAGATCAACAACTTCGTCGAAGCTATGGTCTAATTTAACGCTAATTTAACAGGTTTACAAAACCGATGAGGAATATCCGAACAAAAAAACATTAATCTTGTTATTCTATATTCGTGTCATGTTTCTTTGCATACGTTAATGTGAAAAAATAACATGTAAACTTGGACGGAATATATTGGTAAAGGATGTTGTTTTGCGCGTTGTACGTAGCTGTACTGTTTACGGCGCGCCAGCTGGGTCCATATAACTACGACACAAAAACAGCGTCTCATGCTATAAGTCAACTTCCGTGTTCTAAGAATCTGAGAGGTGTTTCTAAATTGTGTTTTCGAGGGATTTCAATATATTGATATGATATCTAGTGAATATCATGGTAATCTAGATGCTTTTCGCTTTCCATTGATATATTATTTGCCATATATGTGCTTTTCAATGAATATCAACTTTAAAGATACTTTTGGGAAATGAAAATCACTGCGTTTTTGTATGCGAGCTGAAGTATCATGGTGCGCTCTTCATGCTCGCCCTGCACTTTGCTCATGCTTATATACGAAACTCGTCCCTGTACTGGATCTAAACTCTCTGTAAGTCCCCGTACTCGATCTTAACTCACATCAATCTCGTGGGCAACTCGGCTTGACTCGCAGCACGATCGTCGTGCTCGTACTCCACTCTTGGAAACTCAAATAGCACTCGTGTATACTTGAAGGTGATGAGTTGCTACAAGTTATGAAGAGTGCAGCGCAAGCTTGTTACGAGTAATGCGAGTATATTGCGAGTGTTGTGAGTTCACCTCAAGTTAAAAGGAGTCAGTGAAAATTTGGAACTGCTCGCGACATGGATAGCTGTAACGAGTTATGCCGAGCCATGCCGAGTTGTTGTGAGTTATCCTGAGTTACCAGAAGAGCTTTTCGTGAGTCAACTCGTCACAACTCGGCTAAGGGGGAACCCTGCTTTAGGCAAAAGAGAGCACATATTTTGTATGCTTGTTGTTGGCTTGCTGCAGGTTTGAACCTACTGTAAAGACAAGCTCTTAGCTGTAACTCCAGCTGAACTTGAGTTGATTGGTATACTTTAAGTTGAATTTATTACATTTTTTTTTCTACAGGTATGTGAATAAGGTAAATTTGTCAGTTTTGAGCTACTTTTAATGATTTAATCTGTGTAATGATTAATTAATGATTTTCAAATAGAGCCTACCATAATATGGTAAGCTCTATTTGAAAATCATTATGTTGATTTTGTTGAACTCAAATCAGATATGAAGAAATCCACAGGGAGTCATTCCAAGACCCTACCCATACAGGGGGATCAGAAAGGGAGAAAGAACAAGAACTCAAGCATTGTCAAAGCTAACATTTAACTCTTCAAGACATCCAAAAGCATGAAAATATCAAATTTTAGGCTAAAGTCTTAATCCATAAAAATCATGGAATGTCTATTAGGAAATTGGAAAATAATTCAAAAAATTTGCCATACTAAAAGCCATAAAATATCTTTAGAAATCAAGAGGGCAATTCCACGGTAACGGAAGGACACTCAGACAAGATTTTTGAACTTCAGGTTCATACTAAAAGAAATGTTTTATTAGTATGTATTAAACTATGGGGAACAAAATGTGTTTCAGTCAAGTGGAAAGCTTCATCAACTTCACAAAGTGTGGATAAACACTAATTAACTGGAAAAACTATGTCCATTTTTATGTCCTTCCGTTACCGAGATAATTAATATGCACATTCTTAAACTACTTAACTATAATGACAATTTTTTTGGGGAGAATTAAAGGCACTTATATAGGTATTATATCTGTACTGTTTCACATCTTATACTAATAAAACAGTTCTTTTAGTATGAACCTGAAGTTCAAAAATCTTGTCTGAGTGTCCTTCCGTTACCGTGGAATTGCCCAAGATGTAAATACACTATAAATTTAGAAACAAATTGAGATTAATGATTGGAGAATCTTATATCTGTCTCAAGGTTAAAAAAATACTGAACTATTATTCTGGAATCTTTATTCAGTTTATGCCTATAATTTGTGCAGTCATTTTGTGGGAAAAATAGGTATGAACCTCCCACTAATTGCAACATGAAAAAATTCAACTGTTAATAATATGCATTTAAAGGACAATCAAACCTTTGTAAATAAGTTCATTTGTATGAAAGTAGAAAAATAAAATAAAACAGAAAAGCGAATGTTTGAAAGAAATCAGACCAATAATAAAGACAGTCATGAATGTTTGAAATATAAGATCACTAAGTCTATGCAAATCTCAAATTAACAGTTTGGGCAGTGGATTGTGACGTAGTCGCAGAAAACGCTCCCTTCTGTCGTGTACATAAATTCTGCCTTTCTCCTAAATCTCCTAAAGACCCTCCTGAGTAATTAGGTTCATTAGCATAAAAGAAAGAGAGATACAGAGTGATTTAGTGATGGAGGGAGATAAAGAGAGTGAGGGAGAAAAAGATAGAGATAGAAAGTCAAAGAGAAAGAAAGGGAGAGAGAGAAAGAAAGGAAAAAGGCAAGTGGGGCAGACTTAGTAGTGTTAGAATACATCAGATTTGTAGTATGAGGATTTCCTGGCAAAAAAACAAAACATGATAAAAGTAAATAAAAGAAAATTAACTTTTCGTATCCACCAGTGATGATAGGCGCTCGGGCTCATCCCCTCAACGATTGTCCGTCTCCATAACGCGATTAGTATACTTGCCAGAAAGCCTGACGCATATCAGATAGGCTAGGACCATGCCGGAACAGATTCAGATTAAGAAGAAATTGTGTCTCCCTCTGCAACTGATTTATACAAATAACATAATCCACGGTTAGATTTATTCTGGACTTTCAGAGCTTAGCCCCTCGCTACAGACTCGCGTTGAATAAAGTGCCATGTTTATTAAACAAAAGCTACCTTTTAAAAGGATTGGGTATCTGTGCCTCAGATTCTGAACAAAATCCTGGATTTAGCTCATGCTGCAATCATAACTATAAACCTTTAGGTCAGTCTGGAATCTCAAGATATTTATAATTGGAATTAGAAATTTCAAAAACTGTTTTCCCAACGTTTTTTTTTATGACACTACAGTCTATTGGGGAAAATGAGTACCGAATGGAAAAAAACGGTCACTCAAATATTTTTACTTTTTTGAAGCACTTCATGATATCATTCGTGAAAATTATTTAGGGCTTCAATATTACCTCATATCACAGACACTAATAACACGTAGGGCCATGCATCTCAGATTTGTAAAATTGAAAAAAATTGTTAAACATTGCCTTTAAAAGAAAAGGAAAACATACCGTTTAAAGCAGAACTTTATGAAAAAATAAATTTTTGACTTGGTCAACACACAGCTTCGTACTACAATCTGATGTATTTTGACTACTAAGTCTGCCCAACTTGCCTTTCTTTCTTTCGCTCTTTCTCTCTTTCTGTCTGTCTGTCTCTCTCTGTCTCTCACTGACTTTCTAGTTTCATATCAGTCCTCTATTTTTATCTCTGTCTTTTACTCGACCCTTTCCTCTCTTTCTTCTATGCTAATAAACCCAATTTACTTGTTACCCATCGAGCTATACATCCTACTGTACCTTGAAAAATAAAGATCAAGGCTAATTATCAACATAGCGGATTATACACTTAGGCATGCAGGCCAACTCAGTTACTATTGTCTGCTAGCTTAACAAAGCAAAATGCACCATGGTCCAACTTTGATACACAATCTATATCTCCCAGGAAGCATTACATTTATAAAAAACAATCTATATCGTCGGCTCTTAGCAATAACTTATAAGGACGCCCTCTGATGAAATATAGCCTTGATTTTTATTTTTCAGCATTGTCCAGTGCACACCACTTGGATTTCCTAGAACTTTTCATGTGTTATTATTAAGTGTATTTGTATTCTTTAATAAACAGTTGAATATTTCCTGTTGCAATTAGTGGGAGGTCATTTTGTAAAATGACTACTGTACATGCAGGTGCACTTTAATATGACATAAATTTCTTTCTCTTGTATTATTCTTCCATTAAGTGAGAATAACTGTGGTTGATATCAGATGTAATTTGCACCTGCAACAAGTATTAACAATAGTTAGCATTACTGCACTCACAGTATTGGGTGAATCGAGTACATTTCCCTTAGGGTCAAGTCCCTCATGAATTGCTCATCAATATCCAACCTCTAGATTAAATGGAATGTCCCCGTACGGTTGGCTGCTATAAAGGAGAGCGCATATCCAGCCACAGAAATTGCCTGTTCTCCCTATCACTTCATTAACATTTCCGCCTGTCTACTGCGACACATGACCCCACAGCTCTCTCCATCATCTGGCTTTTGAAGTCAGTCGGGAGATTCTATTTCTGCATCTAGCTACCGCAGTGTGCCTGCTTGAAGGCTTTTGTGATATTTGCTTAGCACATAGCATTTGATGCAGATGGACACTATCTGTGATTCTCCAATGCACCTTTTCTTTCCTTTGACAATGAAAACCAGCGGTGACGTTTAAAAGGTAGACTGGAGTTCTAATGAGATGTGATGATTTGATTTGGAGTTACTTTTTGTGCAGTGTAGTACATGTCTGTCATCATGGGTGAAGCCATTGGAAGATGTCTGTTATGTAATTGACTATGCTGATTGTTTGTTCATCTTGTCTTCATGATCCTAATTGCTTATAGTGCAGGGTTCTACATGATTGCAGCTGTTTGCCTTGTCTAATAATCATTGAAGCTTGCATAATTTGGCTGGGATCGTCTCTTTGTTGAAAAGTTATAAACAGATTTTGTCTATTTTCCTTGACCAAATTATTGAAAAACCATTAGATTATAATAGAAGGTGAACCTATTCTTTAAGATGATTTAAAATCTTACTTTACATGTACAAATTCATATTTTACAGCACCAATAACATGTATACATGTACATAAATACATTATTCCTTTAGATTATGTCACTCATTAGAACAATTTTGATGGGGATTACAACTATAACATTATTTTTCATTGACACACAATTTAACAATGTACATATAATGTGGACAACAACATAAAACAGCCAAACACATTGTTATTGGCTATTGCTGGTACACTAGTTTTGTACTGCTAACATTTAATTTAAAAGGGGTCACATATAAACAGATATAGTTGTACCTTCTTAGATAAAGTTTTGTAGAAGATAACCTAAGAAACATCATTTTGGTTTGTATTATCAAATAATCTAGCTAATCGTTTTTTAATAAAGCAATTATAGGATAATAATAATAGTAATAGTGGGTTCTTATATAGCGCTCATGTCTGTCAAACTTGACACTCCTGGCACTCCACAATTATTACCCCGGCTTTAGCATGGCTGCCATTATGGCGCTCCAGCACTTCAAGGAATTAATTCTTACCAGGTAGTGCGGGTACAAATTTACCTCCCTACATGTAGGTCGAGTGTGGCAAATGTTGATAATGTCTTGCCAAAGGACATTAGTGCCGCGGCGGGTCTAGAACTGTGAACCATGTGGTCCACAGTCCGGTGACTAATTATCGACCACGACACCTCTACACGATCGGATAGTCCTGTAGTCTTTCTATTAAAAAGCCTAAGTACTAGTAGTACCGGTATTTGCTACATGTAACACCTTCAATCATATTTTATTGCTGAAATATTTATTTTTAACTTTCTCTTTGGAAATATTTTGAGTAAAATTGGTATAGCATTTATGTACATGTAGCTTATTCTCTGTTTATACATAGCAAATGCTGTATAGCATGGATGATTTCATACATGTAGAACTTCACTCTCTGTTCGTTGACAAGTCACATGTACTGTAGTTCATGTTTACAAAATTACATAAACGTTGAAATGAGGAAATACAGGATATCAATGATCCAATCTATAGTAATGTCCTGTCTGTGTTTGTATTTCGGCAAGAAAGTAGACAGGAGTTTGGGTTTTGAGTGAGCTCTAGGAAACTGAACAAAATGAATTGAAAAGAGCTGTGAACTACATGTATCATGTTTCTGTTACAGGGATATTTGATGGTAGTACTTACTATGTACATGATGCATATTTCATTGCAATCGGACCCTTCAACATCTTGCATAAAGTTGATTTAACGCAACACCAAAAATTAATTATAACTCAATATGTACATGTGCATGTAGGAGGCAACACAGGCAGTCTTACACTGTACAATACATGTACATGTACATAGATGTACCATACACGAGCCTATGTTTTCAAACTCACTCGTTATTCATTGATTTCACTGATAGAGAATTGTTTTCTTCATATATGTGTGTTATTATAAAAGGCAAAGAGTAAATTAAACATTTCTTGATAATGTTCGTAACTGGGCAATGCCAGACGGTGTCGATCATTATGGTTTGTTGTTAACTACTATTTCATGTACATTTCATTCTTTCTGATCAATTTTAATAGACCAACTAGCACCTGTGCACCTACAATGTTATTCAAGCGACATGTAATGACGCTGTTGTCAGTACGGTATTCTGATGTATTACTCAATAACATATGGAACACAAATATCTTTGACTTTTATACTTGTTAGCCTACTGAAATAATTCTGAAATATGCAATTTTTTACTATTTCCATAATTTTTTTAGGTTTGCTATTATGAACATTTATTGTAATACCCGGTAGAATTGTGTGTTATTGAGCCATGTTTGAAAATCAAACATGTTTGAAAATCAAAAATGTTGGAGAAGTGTATCAGCAAGTCGCAGAGACAGTCTCATGAAATTTGACTTTGTATAAAATGTACATTATGTATGTAAGTGATCTTCACAGTAGCATAGACAATAAATTATTGGAGAATTTAACAACAATTAATTTCTTCAATGTATCTGAATTCACTTCTTTGTGAAGTAACTCGATTCCAATCAACAAATTATTTTACCGACCTGTTATGAATAATTGTATCTCAATAGACAAAATAAGAATTCTATACATTAGAGCTCTGTTGCAAGGTACATGTAGGACAAATAATATGGCTTGCCCCACTTCTTACATAATATATGCAATTTGCATTCTGACTATTGAAATACAATTATTTGTAACAGGTGAATGAAATAGTTTGTATGAGGCACTTCACAAACAGGTGTAACAAGTTGGAGAGAAAAAATTATTGATAATTTTCTGAACTCATCTTTCTTTTTTTTCTCAACAGAATTTGAAGGGAAGGCAATCCACCTCACATACAAGGATAAGTTGAAGCTAGTTGCATATACCAAGCAGGTTACCATCGGAAAATTAGATCAAGCAAAGTTACCACCCCCTGGATATCTAGATGTTGTGGGCAATGATAGAAGGTAATGTATTTAATTTATTTACCACATTTGTTGCTTTTCATGTAGTGAGTAACTTCATGTATCTTGTTGAAATTCCATTTTCGCAATATTTGTACTTTTCGCAGTAAAATCAGCTTGGCTTCTTTGTGCCAATTTTACATTTGATAATGGGTTTGAGTTTCAGTGATCCACAAAATCAACAATCATTCATACTAAAGAACAACATACCGGTTCATATTTAACAAATATCTGCTAAACAAATTCCAGTGTTAGGGTTTTCTTTTGTTTTTCAAAACTACCCATTTGCCTACATGAAAAAAATGATGCGAAATTACTTTTGGCTGTGTTTGTTTATTTCTGTTGAAATACAATTGAGCAAATTGCCAGATATAAGTATGGCATTTTTTGAGGAAAAATATAAATCACAATTTTCCCTTTTCTTTTTTTTTCCAGTTCAGTTTGTTTTATTATTATCATTTTGCAGCCTCAGCTGAATTACATGACAATTTACAATCAATTTAAAAATAACATCACATTTCATTTCTAAACAACATATTTCATAGCACAATGCAAAGGTATATACAAAATAGATACTGTACATGTAATATAATTAATATTAGTTAATCTGAGAACATAAACATTTACAGTTTTCTTAGCCTATTTCCAGAAAATTTCTTATGATATCTCGTCTGTAGTTGAAGGTGTATTTGTAGTACTTATTTGAAATAGAATAAAAACTTGGTCGTTTTTATTCCCATCTCAATTACTGTGACCATTCGTACCATCTATTATTACCATATTCATCATCTCACCCATCATTACTGTTATATGCTGACTATCAATCAAATCAGCATCTTCTCTATCAACATCAACATCATCATGATCATTAACATTATTACCATCATAGTAATTATCACCTTCCTCATTATCATTTCATCATTCTTTACATAACATGTTGCTCATCACATCATAGTTTCCAATCATGTGCTTGCATCCATTGATCCCTGTTGATCTCCCAGCGTCTGAAACGACGTTTAGGAACAGGAGAGTAGATAGCCGGGGTGCTTATGCAAACATCCAACGTAGACTTAATGAAAATGTGATAGGCCTGTGGCACGTTGAATTAATATAAAGCAAGTGATCACTTTACAGTCTTCGAAATGAAAAAAGAGTGGGGGTTTAAGATGTTGGATGAAGCAAGCCCTCCATTATCCTTCTTTACACATGGTATTTACAAATGTCAAGCTTTAAAGATAAAGTTGAGTTCTGGTCATGCGATTGCATTGGGAAAGGAACGGTGTGGAATCGATCAGAAAAAGTTTAGCATTTAGCATTTAAAGTATTGGTGTGTACTGCAAGGTTCTGGAATCATCAAAATGATAAGAAATGTGGCCCAGTCTTGGTAAAAAGTAACAAGCAGTGTACACAGAAAGATGTATAGGACTACATAAACATGGATCCGGGCTAACTCGGACCCGGGACAACTTGGCCCAGCTGCAAAAACGGTCAGTCTGTTGTCATGTTACCCTAACCCTAACCCCAACTCTAACCCTAACCCTTACCCTAACCCTAAACCTAACCCTAAACCTGCAAAAACTGACCGTTTTCGCAGCGGGGTCCGAGTCCCCGGGTCCAAGTTAGCCCGACTCAATAAAAATGTGGCATAAAAGAGTCATATTTAGAATATAAAGGCATTTGAAGAGCCATGCATTTCAGGGAACATTTTTTCTCTGATATTCTTCCACACTTGCATAATAACAATGAAAATGCTTGCAAACTATTTTTCACCTCTTCCTACAACTCAACCTTCTCTTTAAAGATGAATTTATCGATCTATATATATCTCTGTTTGCAAGCTTAGAAAATCCATTTGCAGTGAAGTATTGAATGCTTGTTTGACATATCATTAAATATTTCTGTTTAGGTAGAGGTTTTTCTTGCATCAAGGAGCATTTCTAGAATGATTTACATCATTTGTCAAATGTAGGTTGTTTTTTTTTCATTAATTGTTACAAACGTTTTAATTTTGATATGAAAGGCATGAAGACTGTCTTTTACATCAATAAGTGAAGTATTTAAGTATTACCGGTACACCAAATGAAAGTGAAATACTTTTATACATGAATTTCTATTTAAACACTGTCTTACTGATTTATGATACTGCTGTCCATCAAAATATTATACTTGTCAATATTTGATTCATGAGCACTTTACTCAGGCTTTAATAAGAAACCATGATACATAATTCAGTAAAATATAGTCTGCATTGAATATGTATGGCTACGTGATTTTGAATATTATGCTACTTCGTTAGAAAAGAAGTCTAAGATTGAATTGAGCTGGGATTGAGTGCAGACTTTCTAACAGCCCATCAAAAGGTCATCCCTGATGTTTAATTGTTCGATCTATCTTCATTTTTTATTCCAGACTTTCTATTGAAAGGTTGTCATCCAAGCTCTGATAGAGCTCAGATGCAGCCACTATAGAAGAAAAAAATTGTGTGCGGTTGTTTTCTATATACCGGTATAGCAGTTTCTTGATGTAGATTGATGATAGGGGGGAATGAATTTTGCTTACCCATGGAATTGCATTACTTCACCTGTCAACATGAAATCATATATCCTGAGTAAATCACACCCTCAGGGAAAGATTTTAAAGGGCGATTCCAAACCTTGTAATAAGCTCGTTCATATGAAAGCAGAAAAATAAGAGAAACAGAATTGCAACAGATTGAAATAAGTCAGACCAATGATAAGAAAGTTATTATTGTTTAAAATATGAGATCATTAAATCCAAGCAAATCTCAAATTGGCAGTTTGGTCCGTGGCTTTTGGCGTAGTCGCTGAGAACTTTCCTGTTTGTCCTGTACAAAATTGTTATTAATTTATATTTTTCTCCTAAGTGATTTCTCCCTTGGGGCACATTCAAAATATTGAATGGATAGCATATTACTATACATGTACATGTAGGTCCTCTTAAGAGAAAAGACCCTTCTGAGCCATACATTTTTGAAAAATTAAAATGTTATTCATTTTGTGTGTAGAAACATATGGGAAAGTTGTTCACAACTACATCATAAATTATAGATAGTACCTACCGGTATAGTGATTATGAATTTCGAAAAATCAGAAGTTTTTCAAACTTTTACCAGTCCAGTCCTCTTACCAGTATTTTTCTGTTTTCTTCTTGAGTAGTTTGGTATCAAGATTGTATTTCCCTTTAATTTAATCACTTTGACTGACTGATACATAGTTTCCAGCAGCTCTCATCAACTAATGTATCTAATCTTCCATTACATCTTTTTGCTCCTCTCAGTCCACTGCCTGCAGCACATTCCGTTAATAGTAATAATGTACTGAATTTATATACCACATTTCAAGGTACCTTTCCTTACTGCCACCATTTGAATTAATTTTTTTTAAAATTATAATCTTTACTGATAGTCTCTCTGTGCTGATGCTGATAATAGATTTTATTCTGTATTTAGAGCAATATTGTACAGTATAGATAATTTATCAGTGAAATCACCTGGTGATTTGGTGATCTTTTCCTACAGCTGTAAGTTTTTTTTGAGCTAGTAGTGGAATTATTTACGGAGCAACAACAATTCACTGAATTTTGTTTTTTAATTTTATTTATTAATTAATCTATTTAAATTCCAGGCAACAAAACAAATACAGACATATATGCAAACATTTACAAACTGAAGTGATAGAGCCATTTCATGAGTAAAATTTAAGAACAAGATAAATCTGTTTAGGACTTAATGTATGTTGTATCCAAAACACAGCAGCTCGTCTTGTTTCTTGTGTTCCTCGTACTTCTCACATTACCCCTGTTCTTCAAAAACTTCACTGGCTTCCTATCACTTCTCGCATTACCTACAAAATCCTCCTCCTTACTTTCAAGACTTATCATGGTTTTGCTCCTTCATATCTTTCTGAACTCCTTCCTCGATACACTCCTGTCCGGACTTTGCGATCTGCTTCTCAATCTCTCCTCTCTCGGTCTCACACTATTTCATACAAACAGTACGGTCAACGTTCTTTCGTTTATGCAGCTGCTTTTCTTTGGAACAATCTCCCCCTTCAAATTCGCAATGCTAGCTCTGTAAATTCTTTTAAAACAATGCTAAAAACACATCTCTTTAAGTCTTGTTCCTGAATAGCTCTTTTGACCTTTTGCCTTTTAATATATTTTGTGTAGATTACCGTAGGATACTATTAATTTAAGAACTATTTGTATTTTGGTTGTAAGTGATTTGTAATTATGTACATGTATTATTTTCATTTGCAAAGTTTAATGGTAATTTAAATTGATATAATTTGTAATGCAAATTCTGTTTCCTTTACTTATCAGCTATTTTCTTCTAAACCGCTTAGAGGCAATTTTGCAATTTGCGGTATACAAATATCTTATTATTATTATTATTATTTATGTTTTCTCCCCGCCCCCATGTAGAAAAGAATGGCAAGCTTTAGGGGATCTCAGTAAGGAGGATTGTATGCTACAGTTCTGTGAGCTGCTTGAGAGTCGATGCCCACAGCTACAACCTTATATAGAAGCTCATCGGAGAGAAAAAGAAGAGCAGGAGAGAAAAAGGTAAATACTAGAATGACAAAACATTGATGCAGTGGACAGATGGTGGGAGGGTTTATTGTAATGGAAAATTTTGTTCTCAATGTCACTGCAGGAAAAGAAAATGCACTCACCAAAAAAGAAAAGAAAAGTGGAGAATATTTGTATTTTAAATTTTCAAATGAATATTTAATAAAGTTATAAGCTATCATTGTTATATAAAAATAAACATAAATTAATCTTTCTTTGAGATGATATTGGAATCTTACCATTTATGCTTGGGTGAGCATATTTGCCATCTAACAATAAACGAGTGTCTGAAAGAAAATTGCAAAAATGGGGCATCTGGCCAATTCAAATGTTGATGAAAATTGGAGGTACCCTAAGGCTCGTCCACCATCTTGTGTAGAAATGAGAGGCATCTTGGCCGTGCTTGTCAAAACCATGCAGTCCTGAGACTACAGTTGACATTCACAGCTCAGTCCTCATTCTTTTTTATTTTTTGTTTTCATTGTTGAACATGAAAGTCTTGCAGATGCACATTTGAATGGCTTCTTTTTTGCAATTTTCTTAATCAGACCTAACAGTTTAATGAATGTGTCCATCCAAATGTGAAGGTATGAAATTGATCCTAATTGACGTTGGTAGAGTATCAATTTTTCTTTAATCTAATATATATTTTATTATATATTATTGACATTTTAAATGGAAACTTTGAACAATAAAGATTGTCCACTTTTTTTTTTTTTAGCTGAGTGTGCATTTTCTTTTTCTCATTTGGAAATTGAATGAGAGCTTCAATTTGCCAATTCTTTTCCATCAGTACTGTAAGTAGGAGGCCAGCAGGGAAAAGGAAAAAATCTGAAATCTCAAGAATCAAATTATAGAAAGTTGTCCATGGGTGTGCCTTAGAATCAGGACATGATTGTCTCTGTTATCAGATTAAAAGTCTCATCACATATTACATGTACCTTCACTTCTTTAGGTTCAGGTAGAATTTTGCATTGAAAGAACACTTTTTTTGGTCCTATATTTTGAAGTGCAGTACTAAGGAGCTGCTAGTGCTGAGAGTAATTAGAGCAAGGTACAATACATGCGACTTGGTAGAAATATACAGTAGAGGGTCTTGCCAATGAAAAGTCAGTTGCAAAGAATTGGTATCCAATTCATGTGTGAATTTGAGACAAACAGACTTTCGTACTCTCACTCAAGACAGATAAGTGCCCAATTCAGGACTCTTTTAAATCTTTAAGAAAATAATGAAGTGTATATAAATTAGGGTGAATTGCTACAGGTCATTGACATTTTATATGTAAGGTATGATATTAAACTGGAATAACTGGATTGTGAACCAATGCTGTTTATTACAAGTCCAATAAATGTTGAAGTATCACTATTTTCTAACATATTGTAATCAAAAGTAGTATGCGCATGTATTAAAGTAAATTTGACGTCAAATGCCTCTGTAATCTTGATAAATAGAGTAAGATATGACATAGGAAATTACTATAATCTCATGTGTTCAACCATTAATAGTTTATCTATAATCAAATCCTATAGTTGATGAAATGATTTCACTTTAATTCCAAAATACATGAAATTTTGGAATATACTTTTTTTTCCTGCATTTAAAATGTTATCAAGTTTTTTCAGCAAGCCACATGAAAACTAGATGTACAGATCACTTCCTTTTTAACATTATGTTCATGTACCTGGGTGTATTTTATATCTCATTAACATTCCTGCACAAATTTTTCAAATTATTTTTCTAATAAGATATATTGAATTATAGTGATTGGTTTCTTGGTAATTTCCTGATTTGAAGGGTTTGTGTTGTCTGGGTGCTTCCTATGAAGACGTTGATAGTTGCTTGGGATGCGTACGATTGAATCTCCTGGTTTGAGTTTCATCTCCATCTTCCTCCAGTCATAAACCTCCGCCTTAGGGGCCCCCCAAGGAGACTAGAGTGTCTGATAACACTCAAATGGCATCAGGCTGAGGCAAAGAAAATATTTCTCCATCTCGTTTAGTGAAGCCTTGAATACCGGTATCACTAATTTCAGTAATTGAACTTGTTTGTGCAAAGACATGCATTGTAATAATGGAATACATGATGGGTCAGGAGAATACAAGGTGTAATATAATACTTGGAAAAATAAGAAAAAACAGAACGTGGTTCAATATGCATGAAATGAAAGAATATGATATGCGGTTAAACCAAAGTGTAAAGAAATGTGGTTATTGCATGAAGATGAACATTATTATGGATGATAAAAGGATGGGGCAGGTAAAATTTAATCAAATTGTAAAATGATTGTATATTTGAGTTCACAAATGAATTTAATCAAGACTGCATATTGAAAGCAAAAATGCCACAAGGAATGTCCTATGTAATAATTTACTTCATCTATTTATAATCCAATTTTCATCTGCAAGTGTTTATTAATGCTGTGTGTAAATTGTTCATATTATCTTCAAATAGGATAGAAGAGGAAGAGAGAAGAAAGCGTGAGGAAGAAGAGAGAGAACAAGAAAGGTTAGAAGAAGAAAGACTGAGGAAAGAAGAAGAAGCAAGGCAAGCAGAAAGACTAAGGGAAGAACAACAAAGGTTTGTATGATCCTATCATTAAAGGGATTGGGTATCTTTGCCTCAGATTTGAAACAAAATCATGGATTTAGCTCATGCTGCAATCATAATTATAAACCTTTAGGTCAGTCAGGAGTCCCATGACTTTTACAAGCCTGTTTATGATTGGAAATCGAAGTTTCAAAAACTGTTTTCCCCAACAGTTTTTATAACACTACAGTCTGTTGGTGAAAACTTACTTTTTTGAGGCACTTCATGATCATTTTGAAGCGCAATTTTATTAGGTCTTCAATATTACGTCATTTCACGGGCCATGCATACCCGCCAACCCTTCCGAATAATCCAGAATATTCTGTTTTTCTGGATTTTTAAGACCCCAAAATCCGGAATAATCAGTTTGTTCAAAATTTCAATTTTTTTTAAATTTAAATTTTTTTTTTTTTAAAGCCAAATTAAGCTTGTTTTAGTTCAGGTATTGCGTGCGTTGAAGGGCTGCATGATTGAGCAGCGAATTTGTATTTGCTTTTATGCACAGATTTACCGCGTATTGCCAGTTACACTGCCGCTGCATGTGCGAACGCCTGTTAAGGGTACAGATTTCTTATTTTTGAAGACATACCGTGCTAAAAATTCTTAATTCTCATTTTTAAATGTTGGCAGGTATGGTCATGTATCTCAGATTTGTAAAACTGCAAAGTGCAAACATTGTTAAACGATGCCTTTAAGAACATTCTTGATCATTGTATGAGAAGCCGTTATGCAAAAATATTCCCATATATTTATCTACTTTCTCATATTGTTATTTATCCAAAGGAATAAAAAAAATTCAGTTGCAGAAATATTTTTGAGGGAAATACACACACAGTCAGAGCACAGATCATTTTCGACTGCTTTATTTTCTTTTTTTTCCAGAAGAAGCATTTATTTTTCAGAGTAAAGAAATCCTCTACAATACAGAAGGTCTTCCCAACATATTCAAGAATCCACACCTTTCAAATTATGAAGCACACATAGAAAATGGAGGATATGAAATTGAAATAATAATAATAATATTAGATATTTATATAGCGCACATATCCACCATGCAAGGTGCTCCAGGCGCTCAAGTTTTACCCCGGCTCTGCTAGGCTACCGATTTCGGCGCTCACAGCATTCAAGGAATTCTTTCCTATTGTTTTGTATATTGCTACATGCAGGGCTGTCGTTTAAAGCCGGTAACCGGTAAAACTTGCCGCCTATTCACTCGTTTCTTACCGGCTATAATTCCTATAATAAACCTTGCAAAAATCACAGAAAGTAGATCTAAATCAATGCTAATCCAAAATTTCCTTAATTTCGTCCAAGATATAATTAGTGCCGCACATACACGGCCGCAGTCGACGAAATCCCTTACGATCACGAACGCGACGTCGTCCGTACTTACCTAGACCTATCTATCTAACGTTACATCGCAGTTCTCCCCCCACAGCGCGGCGGCCAAGCCCGCCCGACCCTACCCCATTGCGATCCCGATGTGCACGCGAGAAGACGATGCATGCACTGCACAAAATATATACACACTGATCATAACAAAACTGAAGCTAGCTCGCTGTAACCAAACTATCCGTTGCCGATTTGATATTTGAAGATCACGGAAACCGGGGCCTATACACGTGCGTGCAATGTCTAGAGACAACGTACTTTAGATTCTGAGATGCGCAAATCGGCAACAGAGTTTTGAACTCGGCTGAGTTTAGGCCGGCCACGGCCGTCCCCGGCGGATCCCCGCAGCTAGCTCGCATGATTATATGCAGGCTCGCGCTCCGCGAATATTCAAAACTAACTTCCGATCGCAATCGGAAGCCAATCGGTTAATTCATTTATTTTATTTTCATTTATTTCCTTAAAAAAGTTGAATAAACAAATGTACAGTGTCTTCACTTTGTCAAGAAAAACAGTGATATAACATTATAAAATGAACAGGAACTGAAGTAAATTCTTAAATGTATTCAATAATTTCATGTCAAAAAAAAATAATTAAATGAGAATTCATATGGGGAGCCAAATAAAAGTCACAAGTAAAAAGAAAATCAAAATCTAGCCTCTGCTGCCCATTATTTAAATACTGTACATGTATTCAACAAATCATGATGTAGAAAGATTGAGTATGGTGCATCATCTCAGTTTAATTAAAAATTACAAAGTAATGGTACAAAGTGATAAATAATTATCAACTTAATAACTTTTCTTATGAGTTATGATTGTTCATGTAATATTAAACATGAACAATATGTTTGTTTATTACAATATATGTGTAATACAAGGTAGGAAAGATAACTACAAATTTTCTTCTTAGGTATGCACCAAATTGCACGATTTCAAGTGGAAAATCCCAAAAGGTCCCTACCGTGGGAGGGGGGACACCCCCCTCCCACATCCTCCCCCCCTCAGTCGCTTCGCTCCCTCGGGCTTGGTCGCTTCGCTCCCTCGCAGTGATGGTACCTCCTATAAAATTCAAATTACCTCCTTCAAAAATAATTAACAAGACCCCTGTACATGTATGTGACATTGATATGGCAGACCTGTACTGATAAATTTTACATTTTGCAGCTTATTTATTTATTGAGTAGCTAGCTCTCTTAATACCAGACAAAGATTTACTTCCCTATTAAATACAGAGTGCTCAGTATTGGTGAAAGTCATGAATTGGATGAAAGTCTTTGTCTTTTGTGTGGTATTTATACTGCCTGAGACCACAGCAGTAAATCCTGACTTGATCCTATTGACTACCTCTAAACCGCTGAACAGATCTTATTTATGGATCTAGACAGACAAATGGGTTCCTTCACTTTTCACAGACTGAGTGTTCCCTTTCAGATAGACGTGAATAGAAGATGAAATGTACCAACCTGTGTATTACAAGCTCAAGATTATTGGGGGAAATGAGAAGATGAGAGGGGGGGGGGGGGAGAGGGGCTCAGTGAAGAAAACCTCCTCATGAAATTCACAATTTTCTTGAAAGCCAACATTCTGGTTCATTATAATGGGTTTCTGTTGGTGAGGTTTCATAATTTTATATGTGTTCAATCCTCATAGGTATAATACCAAAAATAGCATTTTTTTTTTTTTCATTCTTGCACTTGAACTAATCCCATCACAGAATTGTGAATGAGTCCTTTTTCTTAACATTAGAATTAAATGCATTATGAAATAACATGATTTACTGTGATAGAGACAAATTCAATATTGATTTTGAATTTATAAATGCCATGTATGCTCAGGCACCTCGCTTTAAGTACTGGTACTCATATATTAATGACACTTGTCTTTTTGCTATTTTCCATTTTAATGGTACTTCGAGTCTAGTTATAAATTATGTATTATTATGCACATGAGCAGTCCGTAGCAGATCCTGTGTATGTTCAAAAGGGCAACTGCATGCGTACCCCAGAACATAAGGGCATTGTTTAATACAGAACTTACAGTACTAAGCCAGTGGAAGAAAGAGAACTGCAATATAAACACGATGATAGGTATCCGTAATCTGTCATCCGCTAGGCATTATTATAAAAGAATAAGCCTTTGAAGAAAAGAAAAACTTACTATGAAACCAAACACTTTCTTTATGGTCCATTGATTTTGTAGGATAAAACTTTTGCATTAACCCTGTCGGAAGTGAAAAATGAAAAAGACGAATTGTATATCAATGGAAAGCTTATAATCCCTAGATTACAATAATATCAGTTATAAGCCATGTTAGTATCTGTCAGAGGAGTAACAGGCCTCTGAAAATTCAACACCTAAAGCTTTGAAAGTTGAGGACCTAAAAACTAGCTATCGACTTGATGACATCAAATATGTGGAATACAGTACACATATTCACAATGACTTTGCTTTAATTAAGCATGGCTCATCCCTTTAGCTATATAGGCGAGTCAATCGGGTCCACCTGTTATGTCGTCAGGGTAATTTCGGCAAATTTGACCCCTGTTGACCCGTAATTTGGAGGGGTGCAGAAAATGAAGTTTTAATTTGCTTTGTGCAATACTGAAAGGGAAACTACTTATCATTTCTCTATGTTTGTGTTCTACGTTCATTCAGGTTTCCATTGATATAAAGTTGTAATTTCACTGGATAAGGTCTTTAAGACTAAGAGAAGCTTGATGAATGCACTTTAGTAAATGAAAAATATGATCTGTAATTAACAGTAAGCAGGGACTCATTTCCAAAGTAGACAGTGTGGAGTGAGGGTTGCTCTTTGAGATGAGCTCTGGAGTGAGGGAGTGCAAGGGGGAAGAGGGATTGAAGATCACCTGCTTGCATGTACCATGTATGATCCAGATAAAATTAAAAAAAACACTCAAATAATTTTCCCGGTTCACATGGGACAAACACATATATACAATTATATACATGTACATTTGCCTGAATAAATTTGTACATTCATAAAGTGAAATCTTTTGGTGTAGTTTGACAAGGTTTTAAAATATATATATACCCCAGAGTGTGTATTTACATTCCAGTGCCATCTGCAGTAGTTCTCATTATATCCCTTGCACATTGTAGTAGCAGTACATGTACATGTGTAGTACCATTGAGATTCATCTTGGTAGTACAGCATTTTGTTTTTCTTCAGCTGATTATACAATGTATATTATCCATGTTGGTTCTCATTTGTTTATAAATCTGCAATTATTGACTTGCTAGAACCTAGTAAATGCATTCAATGTTTATCAGATCAATAAAGTACATATCAAACTGTTCTATGCATGATGTACATGTAGTTATGGTTAATATTAGCATGAGTTTTTATTGTCCAATTTTTTCTCATTTCTATAAATTAGGTTACAGTTTAAAGAGTCTGTATTTCAACAGCTAGAACCCCAGCTACGTCCTTTATCTGTAGAGCAATACCCACACAATCCACAGCAGGTAAGTTGTAATTTGAATTATTATTTTGTCTTCTGTAGTATCCTTTTAACTGTATAGTTTCAATCTAATTTAAGGTAATTTATTTGTTTGTATTCCCTGCAGGCATTAATCAATAATTGCTGACAGTTCCCATTAAAACCAAAGTTCAACATTTTCAGAGGAGAGCCCCTGGCAATAATGAAACTACATTTTGAAACAAAAACTTGATGAAAAACATTCTGATTTTTGTTTGGCTTTACTGGCATAGTAATTGTAATGATCTTGCAAAATTTTGGTTCATAATTACAGTTGTTGAATATCAACATGTTTAAGTAGACACATTGGACTGTGTGTTCTGTTCAATAATCTTGTTCAAGTTCATTCCTCATCATTTTGTGCTGTACTTCTCAGCTTTTAGTCAAATTTTCCATCACATTCATTTGCAGATATCATATATTTATATACATGTACCATTCCATATTTGTAAGTGTTGAAAGATTTTTAAAAGCTTTTTTTATGTCTTGTTTTGATGGAAAACATTGTTAATAATACATACCGGTATATGTAGTTGTAGTTGTTGTTACGTTAGAAGCATTAGGGGAACCATGTTGACTTGTCCGTCTATTATTAAAGTCTGAAATAAAAACGAGGGAAAATAAGTGATTCCTTTTTACTATAGTATGGGGGAGGGGGGAATGGCACCCATGTAAATTGTAAATGGTTGTTAATGATACAATTTATTTGTATGACCTGAGGGCATGTTATCTATTGAAGCAGCTACATGGTTGCTGTTTAGCCATGGAAACAGATTGTTTATGCAAGGGTTGTACATGTAAAATACATTGCTTGCTTTCTCAATAGGAATATGTTGTATAAAGTTGGTGTTTGACTAAATAATAATAATAATCAATAATAACAATAATTCTTGATGTATATAGCGGAATACTGTCTCTAAGCGCTTTACAGATATCATTATTAATGCTTTCCAGTGGAAAATTGTTCTTTAAAGTTTAACCCTATTTCTACAGCACCTTCAGCCATGGAACACGAACGTTTCATGGCCAGTGTGTGTGTGGCTATATAATAACATGCTGTAGAATGTAAATATCACCTTTTTTTGGGGGGGGGGGGGGGGGGGGGGGACAAGCATTCATTAAAAAAAAAAAAAATTGACAAGAGTTTTAGTAATCATGCTTAGCCACCCTTCCTTGGGAACCAAACTATTTGCGACATCCTTCTATGAGCAGATGACTTCAGTCAATATCCAGACTGAAGTGATCTCTTGAATTGAACGTCAAAAACACTTGATGCTTTGTCATACATACCCTATACTATAAAAGAATAGAAAACAAGAATAAGCAAAAATCTGAATTGCTATGGGTTAAAAGATACACAATAAAACAGGATAACAGTATGCTTTAAAAAAAAACAGTGCCGTATGTGAACAATTATGGTAGTACAGTGTACCAATACAATGTGGTTGATAGCAAAGATGTCCACAACGTGATTGGGGGTGTAGAATTCATTCAACTATGCCTTTATTAGAAACATGAACCAAACTGATATGCTATGCTTCAATAATTTGGACAAAATGTATATAGACAGGCAACTTCTACATATTAATTTTATTGTATTTTTTCCATTAATCTATTGTACTTCTTATACCCTACTATTTGCATGTTATTTTGTATATTTTATTATTTATCTCCTCAGCTGACTGACTCTCTTGCTATACAGCTGTATATTTCTTGTATTTCTTCTTTTTATTTCTCTTCATCAGTGTTTTTGTCAGGAATATATTATGTAAAGATGTTAATCTGGAAACAAATAAATGACTGTAGAATTGTGAATATAGAAGTAGTCTACCTAATAATGCAGGATTTGAATCGATGATTTCACTCTATGTACAGTTTGAACGGCATGGCATCTTATACTATATGAACAAAAAAATCTGCCATACATACTAGTATAACTTACATGTAGTTACAGAATAACAGAAATTTACACTTGCCATACCCATCAGTGTTTCTGTACATATTATGCACCTATTTTTACTACAATAGTAATAGATTACTTTGCACATGGAATATATGTAATGTATTGTATACATATATGTCTAATTACAGTTCCTATTCCCTTTTACAAAATTATGAATTATGATAAATCAATGAGACTACTCTACATTTTTGATCTAAATTTGTTTTTCACTTTTGTTTCATTTTGTTGTTGCAGCAACAAGTTTTTCTACAACAACTTCAAGAGCACTATTACCAGCAGTACATGCAACAGATCCAAGAGGCACAAAACCAGCAACAACACAATCATATTGCTCCTTCATTAACCATGGAAAACCAAACAGGTAAGCAGAGAGTGTATTCCCAAGTGGAAAGCTGTAAATTGATCTTCTTCTTTATTATTCAACTAAAATAGTCATCATGCTTCTGTGAAGCTTTCTCCAAATTATTAACCTTTATATCACATATGTAATATGTTTTACTGTGATACAATTACTGTATTAAAGAGCACTATATAATAAATTGCAATTATTGAATGTGTGCAGAAAAACATCAATAAATATGTTACAAGCATCTGATTTGCATACAGATTGTAATATGGTATTATTAATTTTAAGCCAGGAATGTACAAGTAGTGGTACTGCCGAGGGGTTGTGGCATGCGCCTGTAATCCAGCTAAAAATGGAAGTTACAAACTGATTCAGCCAAGGACGCAGGCTCGAAACCGAGTCACATCTTTCGGATGGTGACATTAAAAGTCGGTCCCCAGACGTAAATAATCATATCTGATTTATACACGTCTGTAACACCCAATTACACACACACACACTCTGCCGAAATACAGTGTTTATTTTACGTAACAAATGTACTTTATGTTACTATCCTGTTACTTAATTTCCCATTTCTTGCAGAGGGGGTGTCTCCACAAGATGGCACATCTCCTAACAAACTAGCACAAGATCTTAGCCACCTAGAGCTGGGTGGTGAAGGTGATACTGCTCCTCCCAATGGAGATATCAATAATATTCCCCTCAACAGTGATGGTAAGAGCTAGCTAGTATTATAAAGAGCTTTGTTGATCATTTCATTCATACAACCACGCTTGAAGCTTAGATTGATAGATACACGGAACAAAGAGGATATAAACAAAGCTCAGCTTGGCCAAAGAGATACACTGATCAATGGTATATAAGAAGGAGAAATCCTTGTATTATTCAGAAAAATGTCATGTATAAAAGCTAGATATATCTCCACTCACTTTAGCATGTTTGTTTCATAGTACTTCATGGGGTTTTTTTTAGATAAGGAATTTTAGAAACATCTTGTGGGAAAGGCATGAAACTACAAGTGAGCATGAAAATCTTTGATTATCTGTATGATTGAAACAAGAAGATATGTTGATAACAGTAAAGGAATCTGGATAGAATACATTTAAGCACCTGTTTTTAGTATCTTAATCAAAATTGAAGATGAATATTGTGTTTGACTAATGTTAACATGCCTTCAATTTAAGTGGTTTTACATATCAGTCCTCTCACTTAGACATAAAAATGAATGCGATAAAAATTGGATACTAAGCAAAACAACTACATACAGATGAAAATGTCAAATATATTGAGGAAGATTTGATCGCTCTTGCTTTGTCCTGTTACGAATTACAGAGGACCAATATCCAGTCATCTGCAAGGCATCATGCTGGACACGCAAGAACATCAAAGAGTTTAAGAAAGAGCTGGTATCAGAGAAGGAGTCTGTGATAAAGGTTGGGCACGGTGAGACAGTGACTGTACGTGTACCCACACACCAGGAGGGAAAGTATATCTTCTGGGAGTTTGCAACGGATAGCTACGATATCGGCTTCGGACTGTACTTTGAATGGACGGAGGCAGAGAGTAACGCAATCAGCGTCCATGTTAGTGATTCCAGTGAGGATGAAGAAGAGTTTGAAGATGAAGAAGGAGGAGGCGGTAAGTAATATTTCTCATCTTTCAGGGTACTTAAGAGGTATGGGATAGTATAAAATATTGACTGATTTTGGAGGCATGGTTAAAAACCATTTTCCCAACTCGACCTTGAAACTGTAGTATGTTCCAAGATGAAAGGGTGGGCATAGAATGTATCCATTGCCCCAATTTTTTGTTTACATCTCGTTTGAGTTTGAGTAGAGTGCATGTCTTACTATGTATCCAATGCATCCTTGCATGATACAGCACAGCAGTCCATAGATAACTTCATGGGTTATTATTACTTGGCTTTAGCTGGATTGCTATAAAAGGGCTATCCAGCATTTAAAGGGCCACTCTAACCAAAACGGGCTAAAAAATGAAGAAAAAAATACCAATTTTTTTACGGTGATTCCGAACATGACAAATTGACAATGATTTTTCTTAGAAATCATCAATAATTTTGGAATCTAGCTTTAAAAATGACAACTCAGAACGCGCAGAAAAAAGCCCAGTTTCGGTGATGACGCATTTGACGTCACTGCAGTCGCCTCTCCGGTGAAAAGGAGGGTCTTTAAATAGGCAAACTATGATATTAATTGAGAGAAAAAAAATAATTTATCTGAAAAATAATATGCACTTGATAATCCCAGTACGTTTCTGGCAATTTCGTCATTCCTAATTATCAAATTATCAAATCGGGCATGCCCTCAATGAAGTGAAATGCATCATCAAGCCACGTGACCGTATTACCTTTTTTTTGAGGGGCATAGCCCAGCAAGCGTGAGAACTGTGAAAAATGGATGACTATTATCATTTTTTGGTCAATTTAGAGATTTTCTGAAAAACCAAAGGCTGGAATATTAAGTAGAGGAGTATTCATGTTTTGAAAGGCTATGTTAGTTGGGGTAGAGTGGCCCTTTAATGATATCTTTCATACCAAAGACTATTTACTTAAGCAGGCCTCTAAGATTCAAACTAATCCTTCATTTTCATCACTGTACTATGCAGGAAAGAGTGACATCGAGCGAGGGACGAAGGATAGAGGACCCCCGATGGATGAGATCATTCCAATCTACAGACGAGACTGCCACCAGGAGGTGTACGCTGGAAGTCACAAGTACCCCGGCAGAGGAATCTATCTGCTCAAGTTTGACAACTCCTACTCCCTCTTCAGATCCAAAACACTCTACTATCGGGTGTATTACACCAGAGATACCCAACCCGGTAGGACGCCCCCAGACGCTGTAGAAACCTAGATAACACCCAGGCGTAAAACACCCATGTGATATGCTGGTAATGTGTATATGATTATAACCGTGCCACTCTTGTACACACTGTTCTGTATTGAATCATACCTGCATTGCATTGGCCTCGAGTACCTGGTGCATTGTCCCAAATATCTGCCATATGTTGCTGTTTATGTATGTGGAGCACTAATTTGAATGAGGAATAGACGGAAATGTTTGTGTATGGGTTACATTAGATTAAAGGTAGTGTCATTCATTTGAAATCTCAAATTGAAAGCTGGAAGTCATGTTCCTCATAGCTAATTAGTTACAAATATTTGCCCAAGTCTGGGTTCAAGAAGTACTATATTTTGAAGCTAATTGTGGAGAAAAGCTGCCAAAATATACCTTTAATAAAATTTTAAAACCGCAAAGTTGTGAATCAAAGAGAAATATGTAATTTATTCTCAATATACATGTAGATAGGACCGTAGATAGATACATGATACAACATGTTATTAAAACAAAAATTATCAGATTTTCAAATTTGCAGACAAGGGGAAAATATTTGTTACCAAAAAAAAAAATGTAACCTCTTCCCAGCTCTGTCTCTGTCTGTCTCTCTCTCACACGACATGTGTGGATACGTGGGTAAGTGAGGTTCCAGGCTAAGCCAGGCTGTTCTGATATTTGTGTAAATCAATGATACTACCTTTAAAAGATCTCAGTGACTTGTAGATTTCAAGAGAAAGTCAGAGCACTCATTTTGACTCAGTGCAAAATTCCTGGTGCAGTTTGAGAGATATATAGAGTTGTATTCTCTTTGCAGCTATTCCTGCTACATGTATTTACAACTATGATAACAGGCAACGGGAGAGAGGAGTGTCTTCAATTCAGATAAAATAGTTGGGAAAAGGAGATGATATACTGAAAATTATATAGATATATATTTATATTTTGACTGTTGTTGATGTTGAATTTTATGTGAGCTTATGGTTTGAGACAAGAGGATAAAAGTGATGTAAAAACTAACAAAAATATATTAAACTTTTAAGTTAAAAGGAATATATTCTGGCATTAGTTTGTGAAAATTTCATTACACCTCATAATTAACAAGAAAAATGTCTGTTACAGAAAAAAATGGAAATCATTTATCAGAAGAGGCTTGCAGATATTTGTTTGTGTTCCATTGTGATCATTAACACAATAAAATGAAGGCTGGGCTGTGATGATTCTAAGTTTGAGAATAGCTAACTTTACCAGAGCCTTTTAATAGAAAAATCAACATTACCAACAGATACCAAGAATGGTAGAAATCAGGTGTATGAAGGGAAAGAAGGGAAATTCATTTCTTACTTCATTCATGGAGTGATAACATTCATATATACATCACAGTTATCACTTTCTTTTAGAATTAATACTGAAATAGATATCAGTTAGTATTTGAGGCATTGTTTTACAAACGGATATACCAATCCACTTTTTGCTCAATATCAGTTATGTTGGTATAATTGAAGGCGCATGTCTTTGCTTTTTAGCTGCAATTACATGTATAACAGTATCCAACAGTTTGTATTTTACAATCTAGTAATCACCCCATATGCACAGAATTTTTTTTTTGGGGGGGGGCAAATTCCTAATTTATGTTGTCGTTTTGTGTTTTTAAAACAGAAGACCACATAAAATCTGAATCGGGTTACTTTTGCTATCAAAGGAAAATCTAAAGAGTTTCATAAATGAAATTGATGTGAAAAGGATAACACCTTAAAGTAATTCCATATAATGTTTATAACTATTCCTGTTTGTTGGTATGTGAGCCAAATGGATGGAACTGAGTATGACAAAACACACAAAAAGTATTGCAGTGTTTGGTAATGGGTTTATAACCTAAAACAGGCAGAGGGGAGAGTAAGTATATGAAATAAAATCTTGTTATTGTGTACACACTGTTGGTGCTTACCCAATTATGGTCTATGCTACATGAACGACATAATATGGTATAGGTCTTCATCGATAGTAGAATGCTCAGTGTCTATAAATATGAACCTCTATTTATTGCACTTGCTCCTGTATTTCCACCATGCCAAACATATATATATATATACTCAATGTTATGTGAGTAAATATATTCTATTACTTGTAATCCATATACAGTAGGCAGGGATATGTATATTTGTGTTCATATTCACACTCTAAAATAGCTTTTAAAAGACATTGAGAAAAATGATATTGTCTGTTTGGCGCCCAAAGGGTGTTTACTTTAACACAGAGCTAACACCCTTCTGGCTCCAAACAGAGGATACAATGATTGTATAATCTTAAAGACTACTAACTAAATTCCCAAAATAATGGTTCAGTACAGTAAATAGATAGATATGAATAGTTCATCTATTTCTGGTGCAGTAGCTAATATTAATATAGTCAAAATATATTGTAATGTTTGAAGAGAGGGTGGAGGTAATGATATATCAATAGGGTTATGATGAAGAATCATCCCATAGTGATATCTTTGAAAAATATGATACTTTTAGAATAAACCAGTATTGTGTATTACAAACATTTCCTCCCAAAACAGGAATGTGTAATAATATAGCAAATTTTGTCTCTGTAAAGATACAGAAAGCAAATGAAATCATTATTTACCGTGCTAAAATTCTGATAATTTTAAAAGAACATTGTATAGATCTTTTGAAGAATGAAGTGTTAGCACCTTTGATTTGTTTTCATGAAGGGAAAATGTGAAAATTGAGTGATTATTTCAGTAAAGGACCGTCAAGTGTGTGAATCATTTGGAATGATACAAGCTTTATTATTACACAGTTTTTTTAACCTTCAAGAACTGAATATTTGGTTTGTTTGTGTACCTTTTTTTCTTCATGCTTGAATTTAATTCAAGGTCAAAATCATAATCCATGTAACATCAAGAATCATTCTTGTAGATTTGTACATGTAGCATAATGTTAATGCTATGTGTGCATGTTTAATCACAAATATCTTTGAAAATTAATTTGTTTTTATATTTGTTTTATTTATTACTCCAATCTTGCTGTGGTACTTTCTTCTATTGCAAGAGAATTTATACTTTGTGTATGTACATGTAAAACTAACTTTTTCAAGGGACTCGCCCTGAACTTGAAAAGTTTTTTTCAGACTCCATCCCCTTTAATATGGGACATCTCTTTTTTTGTCAGGGAAGAATTTAAGGACTCAGCAAGAACCAGAAACACACACACAAGCTCCTCTAAGAATTGTTGATTCTTGTATTTTCGTGTATCTGATACATTCTGATCATCTTCACAAGGAAATCTTGTTATTATTCAAGATTGATCGATATGGCTAACAACCTGATGCTTTATTCGTTTGTATTGCTGATATCTGATTGCTTAGAGTGGACTACACAATAAGCATGTATGACTATAAAGCCCAGATTTAATATTCTTTTCTTTAGTCTTTTGTGCTGTTCGAAAAAGCTCACTGTGAGAGATAAAATGTGAAATGAATTGTTTTGTTGTAAAAATCATCCCCAAATTGCATAGCTCTTTCTGACAAATAATAAAGCTTTTTTCAAGAAATACTATTCATACCTTAAATGAACTTCTGTCTGTGAAATAAGGATACTTTGAAACCTAGTGCATTCTCCTTAGCTTTCATTTGATCCTGTCATTTTTTTTGTAGTGTGTTCTTTATGTTTCTCTTTTTTATGTCTGTATGAGATTTGCATATAATTTATGATTATTTGAGTGTAGTTTATTCATAAATGTATTGATATTGTTGTTTTAGCTTGTAATATTCTGGAGCCCATTACACTGATCACATAGTGATGATGATGATGATGGCATGAATGCTAGAAAGAGATATGCTAATGATACACCTTCAAATTGTATACGTTGTGTAATTAAAAGCTGGTCATTGTAAAAACATTAGCAGACTGAAGTCATCATTTTAGTACATGTATATGGAGTGCTGGGTGTATAGAGTGAGCTTTTGAGAAGGATCTCTGTAAAGTCTCTGTCCCAACAAACATGGAGCATTAACAATAATATTGGTTTCACCATATGGTAACTATGGATAGTTGGATTTTGTCAGATTTGTTGAGCTAAGCAGACCTCCTATGATTGGCCCCGTTCTGGACACAATGTAGACCTGCCAACCTCTGGAGTTCAAATATTTAAAGGTAATACAAAGTTTTGGTATGGGGGCATGAATTTGGTTCAAATTAACATAATGGAAGCATATGCGATCCTACAATATTCAGTGATCGTTGTCGCGGTTGAAATCGAGTCTAAAGTTATGAAATTGTAAATAATAAACTCTTTATGTTGTAGAGCTCCCTCTTAAGGTCAAGATATTAATTAAGCTATAAAACACACACACACATATAAAACAATGTTTTTTGACTAAAATAGACCGATTGGCTATTCTCTTCTGAAAATTATGTATCACAACTACATATTCTGAAATTGTCATGGTCGCAGCTACCATTGTATGGCCGTAGGCGCTATTTAAAATGTATCAACTTTTTCCGGGAGCACCGGTAAGTTTTTATATTTCATTTTTCAAGAAAGCAGAAGTGTTTTAGGGGCTAATTTTTCTAGTGCTTATAATACATCCACAGGTGCATCCAAATATATAAAAATTGTGAAGAATCACTATCCAGTCAATTTTTAATATTTCCCAAAACTTTGTATTACCTTCAACTGACAAAAATTGTATTAATAAAAAAAAAATGGACCGTTACACGGATCAATGCCTCATACAGTTCCTACATACAGGAAGAATTTTTTTAAGGGATTGGTTAAATATGCATGATTGTGTCAGGACTGGTGTGTTCGATAAACCAATGAACATCCCCAAATCACCAATGTGAGATGCTTGTAGGATACTTTACAGGACAGAATGGGCATTTTGCAATTAAAAATGGCACACACACACAAAACAAAAAAATTAAATTAATTGTTTAAATTTTTATTGAGGACAAATCCTACTGTCTTATTTACTTCTAAAAATCGTACAAAAATACAATTAAATCGTACTGGTTGGCAGCTCTGCACAGTGTCTCCTATACAATGTAAATCAGTGGCGCTTGCTCATTACTATCATTGAGTCGGGACCACCAACTCGGCCTTGACCACCAGAAGAATTTGGAAGAGGCGTTTTCCTTCATGATCATTTATAGGGATAGGTTATTAAGAGAGTTATTGCTACATTATGTTGGGACAGGACCTAAACTGCATATCAAGTGAAATAGTGATAGAGAATATGAGAGTATCAGAGAGAGAGAGAGAGAAAGAGAGAGAGGAGAGCCCAGGTCGAAATTCCAGTTGATACCAGTTGAAACCAGTAAGGATTTCCAACTGGTATCTACTGGTTTGAACTGGTCTCAACTGGTCTCAACTGGTACCAGTTGATACCAGTTGATACAATTTGGAAACCAGTAGAAATACCAGTTGACATCTGAGACCAGTTAATATTACCAGTTGATTTACCAGTTGAAACCAGTAGATGATTACCAGTTGATTTACCAGTTGAAAACCAGTATGATTACCAGTTGATTTACCAGTTGAAAACCAGTAGATCACCAGTTGATTTACCAGTTGAAAACCAGTAGATGATTACCAGTTGATTCCAGTTGAAAACCAGTAGATGATTACCAGTTGAAAACCAGTAGATGAGTACCAGTTGATTTACCAGATGAAAACCAGTAGATGATTACCAGTTGATTTACCAGTTGAAAACCAGTAAGATTACCAGTTGATTTACCAGTTGAAAACCAGTAGAATATAATTACCAGTTGATTTACCAGTTGAAAACCAGTACGAATACCAGTTGATTTATTACCAGTTGAAAAACCAGTTCAATGTATCTTATGAATATTCATGATTTGCATGTTTTCACAGAAAATATAATTATCATCATCTTTCAAGCAAATGTGGCAATGCACATAAATGTTGTGATTTACATTTTCTTAGTTAATTATTGACAAATATATTACACATGTTTGTTCATGTTTTTCATCTAATTTAAGACGTTAAATTAGATATATTGATATATGTAATTACTAACCAGAAATAAAGTGTATAAATGTATATATACATATGCACGAACAATATATGGCAAATCACATAATACACATCTGTAATCTACTTCAAATGATCATTGTGATGGGGTAATTGCAAGAGTTAGTATATGTGGTAAATTTGGTGGCCAGATGCTAATAATGATTATTGATTATCAGTTGATTGATTACTGGATAATCATCTGAAAAAATCAACTGGTAAATCAACTGGTAATTGAACTGGTAAATCAACTGGTAATTGAACTGGTAATTGAACTGGTAAATCAACTGGTCTCAGTTAGCGTTGTTTCAATTTCCATATTAAAAACCAGTTGAATCTACTGGTTTCAACTGGTACCAGTTGACTTACTGGTTTTAACTGGTACCAATTGCCAACTGGAAATTCAACTGGTAAATCAACTGGTAATTGAACTGGTAAATCAACTGGTAAATCAACTGGTAATTGAACTGGTAAATCAACTGGTCTCAGTTAGCGTTGTTTCAATTTCCATATTACAAACCAGTTGAATCTACTGGTTTCAACTGGTACCAGTTGACTTACTGGTTTTAACTGGTACCAGTTGCCTACTGGTTTCAACTGGAATTCCGACCCGGGAGAGGGAGAGAGAGAGAGAGAGGGGACTCCTGACCTTGAACATTCTATTTTAAAACTTCCTTTTTTCTTTCTTCCTATGTCTCTTTTTTCTTACATCCATATCATTTCATTGTTTCTGTCTGTATACCTTGCTTTTTTATTATTATACTTCTACCTGATCATGAATGACACTGTCAAAATGATTTTGAGGAACTTGAAACTCCTACAAGCTATGCTCTTTATGCCTCCGTTACGAAGTAGCCGGAGGCATTATGTTTTCGGGTTGTCCGTCCGTCCGTCCGTCCCGTTCTCGTGATCGCGTTATCTGAAGAACCGATTGATGGATTCCTGCCAAACTTTGGTCATGTATGTATCTTGCAGAGTCAAAGAACTGATTAGATTTTGGGGTCATGAGGTTAAAGGTCAAAGGTCACAGGGCTCATTATGTATGCAAAAACAGCTCGTGATCGCGTTATCTCAAGAACCGAGTGATGGATTGCTGCCAAACTTTGGTCATGTATGTTACTTGCAGAACCGATGAAGTGATTAGATTTTGGGGTCACGAGGTCAAAGGTCAAAGGCCACAGCGCACATTATGTATGCAAAAACAGCTCGTGATTGCGTTATCTCAAGAACCGAGTGATGGATTGCTGCCAAACTTAGGTCATGTATGTTACTTGCAGAACCGATGAAGTGATTAGATTTTGGGGTCACGAGGTCAAAGGTCAAAGGCCACAGCGCACATTATGTATGCAAAAACAGCTCGTGATTGCGTCATCTCAAGTACCGATTGATCGATTGCTGCTAAACTTAGGTCATGTATGTTACTTGCAGAGCAGATGAACTGATTAGATTTTGGGGTTACGAGGTCAAAGGTCAAAGGCCACAACGAACATTATGTATGCAAAAACAGCTCGTGATCGCGTTCTCAAGAACCGATTGATGGATTCCTGCCAAAATTAGGTCATGTATGTTACTTGCAGAGCCAATGAACTGAGTAGATTCTTGGTTCATAAGGTCAAAGGTCAAAGGTCATGGGCTCATTATGTATGCAGAAATAGCTTGTGAACACATTCTCATTAGAACTGACAGATGGATTCCTATTTAACTCAGGACATCTTGCAGAGCCAATGAACCGAGTAGATTTTAGGGTCATGGGGTCAAAGATCAAAGGGTCATATATGTATATGAGAAATTGCTTGTAATCACGATATTCTGAGAACCTGTTAATTGATTACAATTGAACTTGAATTCGAAAAATGTGTTCTGTTTTGGTTTGTAAAATTGCTCTATGACGGAGGCATCATTTTCGACTGCGCGCAGTCGAATTCCATCTAGTTTAATATTAAGTTCCTTTTTTCACATGAAGCTTGGAGATTATCTAGTGTGAATGCAATAGATGTGTAGTTGTCTTTACTGTTCATGATTATCAATTTTGTTAATATGCTATGTTTTGTTAATGTATTGTTTTTTCACATGAAATAAGAGAAACTAAACTGAAGGAGGAGAGGAAATAGTGGAAAGAGAATGAAGGGGAAGCAGAAGTGGCAAGCAAAAAGGAAAAGAGAATGAAAGCCCTTGGTTGCATTAATGTTCTTGAATATTTTATATTTATCCTCCTAAATAAAGCAACATACCATAAACATTGACATTTCCATTACAGGCATGTATTCACTATACATCAACACATATACACACACACACTCGCACACATTCACCATACAGGTCTGTAGATTCACCATGAAGAGTGAAGTGATTCTAATCATAGATATGTATGCATTTGTTTTGAATTACTCATTTTGTATCACATGAGGGTCTTTTTTAATGGTGAAAAGTACTAACAGCCTTCGCTCCTTTGCAATTATTTAGAGTAATCAAACTTCTGAATAATCAAGAGTACTAATTAGGTACATGCAAAATTAAATAGAAATGGACAATTATCAAAGTAAAATGGTTAAAAGTTGACATCAGTTCTGTGAATCTATATGAGATGCAATATGAAAATGGAATATGATTTCAAGTCCTCTCCTCAGTCATTCATCCCTCTGGGCTATACTCAGGATATGATTATGATATGATGTTATTTCCTCACATACAAGTGTATTGGGGAAGGGGGGGGGGGGTGTAATGATATTTGTGTGTGTGGGACCATACATCATATCATAATGACTATACCAACTTCAAATTTGAAATCAAGATGTGAGTGTTTACATGTTTCATAAATTCATCTGTATTGTATTCCATTTAAACCTTTAAAATTTTGTTTCTCTATTTTTTCTGCATTCCTTTAACCTAAGTTGATATGAAAGTAAAATTCTCTTTCAGGAAATATCAGGTCAGTTTACATCCAAAACAAGTTCAACTTCCCTGCTAGCAAGCAATTTCATCAAGTTACTTCTGGGTATTAAACTAAAGCAATACAATTATTTCATAAAGCACTACAGTATGCAATATAAACCACCCAACCTAGTGCATCAACACACTTAAGACAAAGACAAGCTTCAACAAACTGTTTTTCCTTCAAATTCCAATTTTATTTCTGTTCCAGTCTTCCATTTTTGTACTTACAGATTATTGTACTTAAGCTCAAAATATAAGTATATTTATGATTTTTCTTTCTGTTTGTAAGAGACAAAGATCAATTTAACTTTCACAGAATACACACAAAGTTTACTGTGTGCCCTATAATCAGAAGGAAACATATAGGGTGCACTGGCTCAATAAAGAATATTACATATCATATGATTACCAGTAATCATATTTCAAACTGATACACACTAACATCAAAATAATACTTGAATTCAAATTTCAGATTACAAAGAATATAGGATTTCTTCTTTTTCCCCAAGAAATTCTCAAGACTTCACATTTTCCATTTCAAAATCAAAACATTTTAAAGCTAAGGCCCTTTTAAAGCTCAAAGTCACTCACCAATGCTACAAAAACAGGTACCTCATTACATGACTTATCTACCTATACATGTATATCCAATCGTGTTTCCAGTCATGCGGCTGGTTATAGAAACTTTCAAGAAATAAGAGTGACTCCAGTCTAGTCTGTAGTTCACTTTCAACACTCAACTTAAGGTATCATTCATAGTTCATTTATTACTAATACAATGACACACTATACAAAACAAAAAATGCATCTCAATGCTGAATTATCAAGGTATCTTTTGGGACATAAGGAAATAAAAATTTACTATAACCAAGTTTCACGTCACACGTTTTCAATTTGGCAAATCAAAAGTCACCAATATCTTCTGGAATATTTACATAAAGAGTTACAAATTCAGCAAAAGAATCAAATTCCATACTATATTTTTATGTATTTTGCAATTTGTATAATTCACCAATTCAAAAAATATAACATTAAATGGAAATTTAGGTCATTCAATGGCACAGTTTTACATTAAGACAATCAAAGGACTTACATGTACTCACATGAAGCTCTTTATACAATAGATTTATAATACAAAAATCAACTTCATATTACTCCAAGTATGAGTTTCCAAAATAGATGTTTATACTTTTTAATTCACAAGTATGGCAGTGAGATACCCCTTTCATCTGCTGGGAAGGTTGTTAACTCAGAGACTATTACAAAGAGTTATATAAAGCCCTTCTGGATCTCTGAGCAGACGCTTTCTAAAGGCACATTGTAAAGGTCTCTCTTGGGTATTTTCAAGAATTCATCAAAATATCTACAAATAATTTCACATACAAATTGGCTGAATACAAAATACAACTAGTTGCATAACATAGTTGTTTACTTTTCAAACACATAACATATCAATGATGGTAATTGCTTCAGGTTTATTTCCTTAATACTAAAAAAGAGAAGGAAACTTTCAATTTAAACGCAAACAACAATTCTCCCTAACATCATAATAACAGTCATTTGTAACATACCTCTACATTATACTACAAGTCTGATTCCATATCTGGTCTCACATTCATTGATGTGTTCCTATGATGATATCTATCAAAGGTAGATCCATTTACATTAATTGCAATTATCATCAAGGCATGTGTCTTTACAATAATGGCAAAAATTGATGATTTTACTTCAAGTCAAATTAAGTCACCAAGTATTAAAGTCAGGACGATGTTGATATTACTCATAAACACTTTCACCTTAATGTACAAACTTCTGTACAGCATTCATTCACATGTGGACTTCTGTACAGAATTCAGTTCATGTATAACACATCATATTCCATTTATGAAAGTAATCATACGCATCAAGCTCTTTAAAAATATGTAACAGACAGGTAAATATCATATTATGAATCAACATGTACATGTATGTATCTCAATCAAACTGCCAAACTCGATTATTTCATCAAAACTTTAGTTGATGAAACTATAGAAGTATTAAAATTATTAAAAATCAGGAAAACACCACAATGAGGATTACCCATCAATATCAATCCAGACTATTTTGAATATTCCAAATATATTTTCGAGCATTTTGAATATTCCAAATATATTTTTGAGCATTAAATCTCTTGTGGTGGTTGATTTAATGTTAACACAAACACCACTTTTATGTGAGCATCATTAAATGGGAGAAACAGGATTGTCTTGTCACTGATTTTGGGCAAACAAAATATTTGTACATGTAGGTATCACCATTAAATCAAATACCTGAGTGAAAACTTTAAAAGCTTTCAAATATTGCTGCTGCACACTTGGCATCGGATTAATATATCAATATATCAATATCAATCGAAACTCACTTGTCACTTTTTCTAGCCTGAGCTTTAGAGGCGTTGGAGCACTGTCATCTTTTTTTGTAGGTAAACAATTAGTATGACATTGGTATCTGAAATATTGTAAGTTTAGGTATAATGGACATGGTCATTCCCTTAATATACAGAATATTCCATCAAGGAGAATGGCAAAAAATGATAATTTTGCTGAGATCTTTATTCATCAAGATCAAAGATAACTTGGTTAGAGAATTCAAAAGCACACTTTGTTTTGTGGTCCTGCATTTCAAGAGGGAGCTCATCATTTTCATTGCTTTTCTTGATTTCATCATTATTATTCTTTAAATCGCTGTTTTCAGGTAGCTCTTGAGTATCGCTATTAAGCTCGGAGCTTTGTTTCTTAGGATCAGACTCTACTCCATTTGTGAGAGGTGAAATATCATCGGGAGAACTTGGTTTGATGTGGTTCTCATTGGTGTCAGAACTCTCAACACCATTGCTTGCTGCCTCGCGCCGCGCCTTTTCTTTTCTCCGGCGCCTAGATCCCTTGGACTTCTTACCATTAGTGCGGGGAGAGAATGGGATCTCCTGGCCCGACTCTGACTCGCTGCTGGACTGTCGCATTAGGACCTGGTCTGGTTGCCACTTCCATTCTAGATCTTCATATTCCTCTGTACTTCCATCTTTGTGGTGCAGGAGTTCAGAATCACTGAAATACTCCCAGGAGTTGTCCTTGAGCTTCTCAATCATGCGTCTAGGACCAAAGAATGGGGTGCGGCTTCCTCCTTTCTTCTTGTTGTAACCTTTCTTGGGTTTCTTGGGACCATCAAGGAAGAGTTCCACCAAGACTTCTTCACTGAAGCTGACCGACTTACATGCTCTCCTGCGAGGACTCCTCAAACTCAAAGCACTCTTAAGACTAGACGTTATGGAAGAAGAACCCGTAGGAGATGACTGAGAATCACTGTGACGTGAACTGACATCACTCTCCTCCTTGGTCTCATCTGCTGCAGGGCCTAGGTCCAAGGCTGGGATGATGGACTCTTTAGATCTCACAGATGCTTTCTTAGATCCATCAGAGTCTCCTTTATGTTTGGCACTGTCTTGTGAATTCTTTCCGCTGTCTGCTACCTCACAAGTGACCTGTGCATTCAAAATCGAAATGTGCAAAAAATAATGATATCCTTACCAAAGTTATTTCCATGTAGACTTACATTAGGTTAAGAGCATAATCACCTCCAAGATCACCTCATGGATGAAAGTTATGGAATATATTCATTCGCAGGAGAAAAAGAAGAGAGGGATAGTCTAGGGTGATTTGCCCTCTCACTCTTTAAAAAAGCAATAATTTACAACAAGAATTTCATCCAATTCAAATGCACCTTTTACATCCACCAATTTTTTTTGACAAAAGCACCACAAGAAAAATGATTACAGTAGAAATAAATTCCATCTGTGGAAATTAGGATGAATAGAACATGAGAATCAAGAGACAAGAAAAGATACTCAAGACTTGTTCATATCATTTACAGTGTTTACAGTATCTTAATTCTACATTTATATCAAATGTAAACATGTGTTTTTACTGCAGCACAAAACTTTAAAAAATTGTACAGTAAACTCATCCATCTCCAGAGAAAAAAAAATGTATATACATGTATATACTAAAACAGCAATAAAAGCAAATGTACTCAGTTTGCCATTACAGCCCCTCTAACCTCTTAGTGAAATATTCAACTTTAATAAATTAAAAAAGCAGCCTTTAAATGGGTTGTATTTGCTCACTACATGTCAACATTAACAAATTGCAAATGACAGTCGAGTTCTCCTAAACAGCAAACTATCTTTTAATTGACATACTAACTTGAAACTGAGCCTTGACGCAGTCGGCGGAGAACTCGGATACAGAGCATGGCGTCATCTCCTTGCTCCTGCCTTCATCGGATGTTATCTCCTTAAGAGCATCTTCCAGACTCTCCTCTGTCGCAAAACGTTTCTCCTGGAAGGGGGCAAAGATAAGAGAGGATGTCCCTTGAATGAAAGACTGGAAGACACGTAAGAAGATACCATACAACCAACGCATCATCATCATACGTGTTCAAGACTGCTGATCATTTTAGCAATCAATTGACCTTCTCATGTCCCAGGTCTTTCAAGGACAACGGTATTAAATTGAATCTGCTCAAAAGCACATGTCCATATTGATGACAGCATTGGACACCGACCTGCACAATATGTTGTACACCAACATATTCTTCTCTAGTTTATAGCATTGAACAAACTACATGTATACTACTACAGGGAACTACAAACAAAGTGCTGTCAGCAAATAATGTGCATACATGTACTACAGAATCATCACTAGCAAGGGCATAAAGAGGCACCATTATTTAATCTAATACTTTTATTCTTTTCTTTCCTTGCTTGGCTTGCTACGAGGCAGTAAATACTTTCAAGCTCCATCAAATTTAAATGGGTACAAAGTTCAGTCTTTCATTGATGTTATTTTGTGTTACAGATCAAAAGGCACATTGAATGTTTCTAGCAGTCAACAATCTCAGTTACAGTTGTTTTTGTTTTTTAAATTTCAAGATAGCATTATGATTTTCCTGTGCTAAAATACATTTTAGCTACTGTAGGTATTCCAATAGCCACTGAATTTTCCTTCTTAGGGTCAACAGGGGTAATTTCTGATGACGATTTGAAATGGCCTCCAAAAGAAAGACACACTGAGGTTTGATGTGCATGTGCAGAATATTTAAAAACAAGAGATATATCGATAATAAATCAGAGCTTTTCTATCTATGATACATTCATTGCCATGCATACCAATATCTCACCTGATTTTAACATTCTATAGCCGTGTGGTAAGTTTCAGGCTAATACCATTAACAGTACCAATGCTAACCAATACTACTTGTACACGTCTACTTTAGAGAGCAATTTTGATAGACATATGTGCATTGGGCACTGTTGAACGTCAAATTGTTGTACACTGTAGAAACACAATAACTGCCTAGTCTGATTTCTGTTGATTTAGCCATTTTGCTGTTACCTTATCATCTCTTCCTTATGTTTGCCTTAAAAACTCATAGCCCCCCCCCCCCCAATAAAAAAAAAAGATACATGTATAAATTATATTTGTGTGGTGCATTGTACATGTACAGGCAAAATATAGAATGGTTCACACTGATGATTCATAATTGAGTGTTGAATTTTACTTAAAATATGGAAAGATGAATCTACATGTACATGTAATTTACTGTGAATCCCAACATGTTTTGTGCATGCATCCACAGATGTACCTGTAGCGGCTCTTACATTCGCCCTACTTTCGTTGTACATTCATGTCTCTCGTTTTTTATCCATTCACATTACCTCACACATTCATTTTCTCTAAAGTGGTGACCCCGACGTGATACTTGGAAGTTTGGTTGTACGATTTTATTATTTCCTGACTTTTTGGACTTAGCAATGTTTTATTAAATGTATTCATTCTGGATTTTGTATCGAATGTTTATGCTCTTGCATTTATACACGTTTATTCGATGCATACCATGTCAATACTCACTGTTCTATTTTTGGGCAACTAAACAGCCGTTTGCATACCATGCTTGTTGTATTACATTCTTTCAACATGCCATCATTGCCATGCTTGTACATTTCTTAGGCTGCTGTAAATTACTGCATATACTATACAATACATGCACTTTTACATTTTTATCAGCCATTGATTCTTGTGACATTTTGTACTTTGCTCATTTATATTTTATCGCCTCTCATCTGTGTATTGCATACACAGCTTCAATTCTGGCAGGGGAGTAATGTAGCGGCTCTTACATTCGCCCTACTTTTGTCGTACATTCATGTCTCTAGTTTTTTATCCATTCACATTACCTCACACATTCATTTTCTCTAAATACCGGTAGATGTAAATAGAAACTCTACTTTCTAGTATGAAGTATGAAGAATGAAGTATTCATTCAAAAGACATTCAAGGGTAATATAATAATCAGCATAATGTATAAAATATTTAATAGCTCTGGAAAAACCATTCCATTCAGGTATGTATTTACATTCGCCCAATAATAATACAGAGAAACAAAGATCATGTCCCAAACAAGGACACTAAATAATAATCCTAGAAATCATGACTTACTTCGAGTTGGAAAATATGTTTGTGATGTGAATATGATTTTAGAAATGACAATTTTATTGTTTCTTATGAATTTAATATAATTTGGCCAACACTAACCTCAATTTCTGCTTTTAAGGGAATTTGAGATGGGGTGCAAAATACTGCAATATACCCCCGCCCCCCCCCCCCCTCTCTCTCTCTCTCTCTCTCTCTCTCTGCCAACCTGGATAAAACATACAACTCACCTCCAGAGCATCTGCAGACACACCAGCCTTAAGAGCAGACCACAAGCATCCACTTCCTTCCTTCTTCTTGAACACCAGGACCACATTGAGCTTGGAGACATCAGTATTCACCTTCTCGTCTAAAGTCTGCCCTTCCTCACAACTTACGAGGAGAGTGAACATCTCCTCTGTTGCTTCATCTGAAGCCATTTTAGTCCTTTTGAACATTGCTTCCACCATCTTTCCCCCATTCGCTGTGTCTAGTTTGAAAGACTCTCCCTCTATGTTTGCTTCCCTGATGATGAGTGTGACTTTCTGCTCTGTTTGGTAGATATCAAACTTGGGAAAGATGGCTTTCACTTTTTCCTCATTACAAAGGGAATCATCAGCAGCATGCGCTTCATCATTGCAAGGATTTCTGAGCTCTGAATCTTCCACAACTCCAGTTGCATCTTCTTCTGGGGAACCTTGGATATCTCCCAATACATTGGTAGGATCAGCTCCAACAGAGGATGCGATCTCATTATCAGATGTTCCAAGGTCACCATCCCCTGGTTTGACCTCATCTGAATCTTCTTGCTGGTTTTCACTTGTGTCAGACTTTTCGCAGCCAACAGTAGATTCCTTATCATCATTGCAATCAGGGGAGATTGCATCATTCTCTTTAGTTCTAAAAGAGTCGCTCTCATCATTACCATTTGTAACTATCTCCTGGACAAGAGGATTAGCTGCTTGGGATACTGGTATTGTGGATGGGATTTCGGCTATCACAGGGGGTAGAACAGCCAAGGTGATAATGAGACATGCTCTGCCCTTGTCAAACTTTGCACTTCCCTTGTCTTCATTCACAGGATAAGGTAGTGGGAGATCAAGACGATAAAAGACTGGTTTCTTGCATTCCAGGAAGATGCGTTTCTCAAAGACATCCAACTGAACGGTGGCAGCAGACTTCAAGAGGGGAAGCTCCACCTTCAGAATCAGCTCTTGAGGCCTAGTGCTTGGCGCTGAATCCCGAGCGTAGGTGAACTGCTGCAAGTCAAAGTGACCCCGATGAACAATGGAGTACTTTGGCTCTGTGAAGCCATCTTTCTTCTCAAGCTTCTTCTCTTCATTTGTCTTTCTTTCTGAATCTCTATTCCCTGATATTTTGGAGGGCGTTTTGGCAGGCTGATTGGGCGTTTCCTGCTTCGTTGACTGGTCATACGGGTAGGATAGATTGAGGGCATCTAATGAATTTTCACCAGTTGGACCAGCTTGACTTGGAGTTCTTAGAACAGTCGCTTGTGGACGGCCTTTGAACGTCATTTTAGGCTTTTTCACATTATTGCGATCCAACTTAACTTTGAATTCTCTTTCTATCCCATCTATAGCAGAACTGTTCATTAACGTCCGAAATCTGCTATCTTTAGTTATCATTTCAAAGCACTCTGGATGAAACATGCAATCATACACCACACACTTTTTTCCTGCATGATCATAATCATCACGACCGGGAGCCAAACTGTGGGGCAAGGACCACTCGACACCCGCTTTTCTTGCATTTCCAACACCCTGAGCAGAATTTGTCGCTTGAGGCTTACCTATACTCTCATTCTTACAAATATTGATGAATGCCTTCTTTTCTCCATCGATGCTTGTCTTCAACACGTATCCAGGTTTTGGATGCAAAAACTTTACGTCCATGCCTCGCGACCTTTCCAACTCTGCCAACTCCTCTTCGTATTTTTTCTTGTTTTCAGGATCAGAAATTTCTTGAGCATACTCGACGAATAATTTGCGGAACTCTTCGTTCTTCAAAGCCTTCTCGATCCGCTGCACTTCGTCGGAAGTTACATCGAGACCTTCAAATGCGTCTTTAGTAGCCATTTTCGTTCCCAATTTTCTTCAATTGCTATGCAAAAATGTAACCCTCACCTGACCTGGACTGAGCAAGCTGACCTAGTGCGGATATGCATGCGCTGCGCTGCGCTGAGCTAGCTGCATGCAGGATATGGATCGCATCACACATTTAAATGTACATGTGTATTTGTATTATTGTACAGCAAAGGCACAATACACAATTGCATGCGTGGGTACGGTGGTAGTGGTGGTAGTTTTTGTTTACCCTGTTACACAACAAATCGTTGAGGGCAGCAATTACGTGGGGTTTCATCACCTTTTTTTTCGTTGTTTTCGAGAAGCTTCTGATTGTTTTTCTTCAAATCGACTAAAAAAAAATTCCCGTCGGGGGGGTGGTATGAGAAGGGGGCATGGGTGTCGATCCCGGGGGGGGGGGGGGGGGGTGGGGGGATATATCCCCCCCCCCCAATATTTCAGGTGGGGGGGATGGCCTGTACAATCATCCCCCCCCCCCCAATAATTCACCATCAAAAAAAAAAAAAAAAAAATGAAGAGAAAAATTAATGATGATAGCCCGATGAGAGTAGTTAATATACACATTTTGCTATCTCATTTTCATAATACATACATATATACGAAGTAAATAAGACAACCGTATATGAGACAAGAATAAATTGAATTCCCGCTCATACGGCTTCATCAGGAATTGATGAATTTATTCAATTTGTTCAATCAACAGCATCATAGAAATGCAGTGCGCCAAATTCAAAGACGCAGCGTCAAAAAGCAACGAGCTAAATGTTAAAGGTAATACAAAGTTTTGGTATGGGGTCATTAATTTGGTTCAAATGAATATATTGGAAGCATATACGATCCTACAATATTCAGTGATCGTTATCGCGGTCGAAATCGACTCTAAAGTTATGAAATTGTAAATAATAAACATTTTATGTTGAATAGCTCCCTCTCAAGGTCAAGATATTAATTAAGCTATAAAACAATGCTTATTGACTAAAATCGACCGATTAGCTATTGTCGTTCGGAAATTATATACCACAACTACATACTCTGAGATTTTCATGGTCGCAGCTACCATTGTACGGCCGTAGGAGCTATTTGAAATTTATCAAAATTTACCGGGAGCACCGGTAAATCTTTATATTCAATTTTTCTCGAAAGCAGAAGTGTTATAGCGGCTAAAATTTCTGGTGTTTTTAATACATCCACAGGGGCATCCAAATATATCAAAATTGTAAAGAATCACTATCCACCCATTTTTCAAAATTTACCAAAAGTAGCAATCTGCAATGCACATCAGACAATCCTGGACCGTGTAAACGTAGATGAACTCTGTGACGATTTCGTGATGAGATCGGAGACTAGGAGAAAGATTTTCGGACATTAGTATGACTTATAACAAGTTCACTAGTTGTTATGTTGTTTCCGTTCACCCTTTTTAAAATTCACGTCATTGTATCTTTATTTTTATTTTTTCACTCCTTTTATTTCCTGATATTTCCTAAAACATTTTTTCATTTTTGGAGAAAGATTATTATGTCACAACTTATTTGTGACACAACTTATTTTCAGTGGGGAAACTAAATTCAGACAAGGATTAATGTGGAGAACAGTACAACGAATCGTCTTCTTTCTCTAATAATTTAGTGAAAAGGGTAAAGCTAATAGGGGGGGCAACTGAATTCAATCGTGGATTAAGAGTAATAATCAAATGAAACGTCAAAGTACACGATACAACTAATCGTCTTCTTTTACTAATAATTTAATGAACCGTGAAAGCTTACGCGCTACGCGCGGAATGGGCGAAAATGAATACAGACAAGGATTAAGAGTAATAATTTATAAAACGTTAAAGCTTCGCGCGGTAGGGGAGGAAGTGGGAAACTGAATTCATGGAGGACACGATACTACGAATCGTCTTCTTTCTCTAATAATGTATTTAAAGGTGAAAGCTTCCGCGCTTCGCGCAGGAATGGGCGAAAATGAATTCAGACAAGGATTAAGAGTCGAGAATGGTACATAGAATCGTCTTCTTTCTTTAATAATCTAATGAAACGTCAGAGCTTCCGCGCTACGCGCGGGGAAGGGGAAATTGATTCAAACATTAAGGATTAAGAGTCGAGAATGGAACATCGAATAGTTTTCTTTCTTTAATAATCTAATGAAACGTCAGAGCTTCCGCGCTATGCGCGGAGGAAGGGGAACTTGATTCAAGCAAGGATTAGGAACTGAGAAAGGTACATCGAATCGTCTTCTTTCTTTAATAATCTATTTAAACGTCAAAGCTTCCGCGCTATGCGCGGAGGAAGGGGAACTTGATTCAAACAATTAAGGATTAAGAGTCGAGAACGGTCCAACGAATCGTCTTCTTTCTCTAATAATTTAGTGAAACGTCAGAGCTTCCGCGCTTCGCGGGGGGGGGGGGGTGGACAACCCCCTAGGGACCGCGCTTCGCGTGCTCACTACCGCCCCCCTAAAATGTAATCCTGGCTACGCGCTTGGGAGGGGTGCAACTTGCCACACGCTTCTACCTCCTGGCTGCTTTGATCCATTGCCGAAAATATTTTGGCACCTATCATCCCCCCCAACCACGGATACAAATCGACACCCTTGGAAGGGGGACTGGGGTGGAACCTTCCTTATGCTCGGACTCCCACCCCCACCCGATCAACAACAACAAAGAAAGAAAGGGACAAAAAGGGGTCGGGGAGACAGAAATAAAGATAAGAAATAAGAATGCTCCTAATTAGAGGCCAACGATTTTTTTTTTTTAATAATTGAGTCACATATTGTCTTTTCCATGATAGGCCGTGTCGTAGAAGAACATGGTCTTAATGCCCTACTTTTGAAAACCCAAGTGGCACTTAGGCCAAAATATCTAAGTGGAAAATAGTTGAACCCCGGCCCCTTCCGAGGTGCGATAATTAAATTGTATTTCATATGAAATTAGACAGTATTACTCCATAAAACTATGAAACTATCAAGAAATATTAGTTGTTTATATGGCTAGAATTTTAGGTACTGGTGATCCGGCAGATGGGAAACAAAATTGTAACACTTACCAAAATAATGACAAGTATGGTTTAGCACAATACATCGCTTGTAAAAATGACGCCTGGCTGGAATGCTCCACAGGGAGTGGAGAATGTGCAAACATTATGTGCCGGGGTAATAATTATGATTGCAGGGCCCTCAGTGAGACCAATATGAATGCTGATGAGGCTACCCTTGGACATTATTATTAATATTATAGTATTATAGTGAGATAGCATCCAATTTCTTCCACATTGATGTACGCCTATAGCTGCCGTATACAGCGCTCCAGCATTTCAATTTCAAGGAATTAATTCCTGCCAGGTACCCATTTACATCACCTGGGTTGAGTGTGGCAAATGTAGATCAAGGTCTTGCCAAAGGACATTAGTGCCGCGGCGGGACTCGAACCGCTGACCTTGTGATCGACAGTCCGGCGACGTATCCACTCGACCACTACACGTTCTACACTTAAAATTAAATAACAAAAATGCTATATCTTTCTTAATGTTTGAATAACAAATCAAAATGTGTTCTATGCCAGATTATACAGATTAAATAATCGGGATAAACATGGTCAAACTCTTCATAACTATTATATTGCATATAATTATGCATTGGAGGTAAAGAATTTTTCACATAATTATATAGGGTCTAAATTCATAATGCCCGAAACTCAAGAAAAATATGCTTTCCGTCATCGTTTCATATCATTAGCAATATGCGAGTAAATTATGTCAATTTTACGTTACTTTAAGAATCTGAGTGTCATGCATAATAAATTTAGCGCTTGTGTTATTCATGCAATGTTCGCGCAAAATTTTCGCGAGAGAAGTTTTTGTTGTTTCAAAAGATTACATTCCTTATATAGCGAGAATTATCGATGTTTTATCATAACTTAATCCAGTGGCGGATCCAGCCAGGGGGGGGGGGGGGGCGGCCCCCCGGCAACAACAAAAAGAAGGGAAAAAAGGGGAACGATTTGTGTGTGTGTGTGTGTGTGTGCTAAAGAAAGCCCAAAATAAGTGTTCCTCCCCCCCCCCCAAAAAAAAAAAAAAAAAAAAAAAGAAATTGCTCATCTGACCGTGATTTAATGCCTTAAAACCCCTGAGTTTCCGGGGGCTCTGCATGCCCTCTGGATTTCACCTAGGGCTCAAAGCCAGGCACCTGGATGTTCATCTGACGGTAATTTAATGCCTAAAACCCCTGAGCTCATGGGGGCTCCGCCCCTGGACCCCTAACCAATTAGTAACCTACCAGTGCAACAAATAAGATATCAAAATATTGATTAAGTTATGATAAAACATCGATAAATCTCGGTTTCGTTTTTTCTGGGACGCACTGCATAGTATAGTACAAAACAAGCGATATACTTTTTTCACGCTTCACTTTTACTTGGCCGATAATTAGTGTGCGGTCTGAAGGGTATAAATTTTAATAAGTATAGGGAGCTTGGGCGTGGATGGAATTTCTATTTCTATTTCCCTCTATTTACTTGTACATTTGAAGGATTATAAGCCTATATGCGAGGGAGCGAGAAGATTTTTGCATTTTTATTAGCCTGCACTCTTGAGCCCTCCAGAGCAGTGTGTTCCAGTCTTTAGTCAATATTTGCTATCTTTTCAGATTTTCCGGGAAGGGACGACCCTCCCCCCCCCCCCCACTTGAAAAAAATGAGGAGGGATGTGTCCCCTACCCCTCCCCCGCCCCCCCCCCCGGATCGTCGCCCCTGGGTGTAAGAGGCAAGGACTGTTTCCGTTTTAGCGTTGAGGATTGGGCATGACATTGTGACAAATCAGTCCAGACAGTTATTGACTACACCGATGCTCGCTTCTTAATAACTTGTCTGAAAAGTGGAAGAAAAGTTGTATGCAAAGAGAGGCGTTTCGTGTCTTTATAAAACGCTGAAAATTCAGGGGCTCCTGTATACCCCCACGCTGTCATGGGCGCCGTGGGAGGACATCATTTCCCTTTTCTAACCGGGTTTCTAACGTGAGAGGGATGGGGCATTACGTCTACCTGACCCCCTCAAGTCAGACTAGTGAGCTCATAATAGGGTTTTTTAGATTTGCGTGGACTATACGTGTGACGTCCTTTTAAGGCACTGGCAGTCACCTGTAGCAAATCTAAAAGTTTCAATTATCTGGACCTGGGATACGTTAACTTACAAAACTGTGTTTTGTATTTTTTTAAAGAAAACAAATGAAGCAGATGATGATTCCTCAAAATTGAAAGTGTCTCAGAAGATTTTTGTTTTTAATCGGCTCAGCTATACTCATGTATTCAGATAATATGACTGTGTGTTAAACATCAGTTGGTTTCAAAACTAAATGAATCATATGATGTTTGAAGGTTTGCATGGTGGTATGAACAATCGCGGAAGAGGTTTACGGTACACCATGTGTAAAGTAAGTGGATAGAAATAGAAGTGAAATGGAAAGGCGAGAAAGTGGAGGTTGGAAGGAAGAGTATCTTTCGGAAGTGAGTATAGTCCTGAAAAGGACTGTAAACCAGAAAGTTGTAGACAGGATGAGAGGTTTGAGTAGAAGACTGAATTATGTACATGTTGAAAAAGATTTGCAAAATGGATTTCGATTTTGACCCATAATTTCCTAAAAAAGGACTATTGGTAAGTTGGTAATTGGAACCGATGTATTATAGCCTAGGCCTAATTTACAATATAACATGCACGAGGTAAAATGACATTTTGGGGGATTTTGGGGGCAAAACGCTACGACCTGAAATGGCCGTGGCGTTATCAAGGGAATGTGTATATCGGTTTCCGTCTCTACAGAGAGAGCCGGCCGACCCTACCCCAATAAGAGGCTAACGAACGAAAGAGACGGAAAATTCGGTCTAGCCTAATACATACAAATTTTAATGACGTTCAAAGAGCAATCTCAAATTAAAAAAAAGTCTAGTTGGTTAAAAATAGACGCAGGACTGTAATAAACAATCCCTACGATCGTTTGTTTATTTGGTTAATTTTATAGGACTCAATATAATACTATAGCAGAATCAAAGCTGATAGTTGAAAATATTATATGCAGTACGATAACAACACTAATCCCCGCACTAATCCCTCTATTCTTTTTATTCAGCATCTTCTTCTCCTTCTTCTTCTTCAACTTCTTCTTGTATTTATATTTACAAACGGAAGTTAATTCAGATTATTTTATATCGAGCAAAAAACAAAAATGCTTTGTTCAAGTTCTTTATATTTACAATTTGCAAACACTTGAGTAAGCAACACACACAAATCTATCACATTCTTGTATTTTTTGCACCGTAAAATTATGGTATCGTGAAATAAGGCTGTTGTCTATTCATAGCGTTTTCTTTCCCATGTCTATGAAAAATAAAGGCAGGCAATCAATATCAAGAAACAGCGTGTTAGCGGATATAAACCAAATTGTATAGAGCAGCAAAATAACAGAAATCAAAGTAATATAAATACACAGTGACACTCTAAAGGGAAAACCCAATTATTGTTATATTTCATTTGCTGATGAATTATGATGCAGAAAGTCAAATTAAAGGTGAAACAAAATTCAGCCTCTTTTGGTTACTGAATAATAACATTATTTTACTAAATTTTTCAAATAAATATGAAATTCTGTTTTTCGGGTATGACCTACTTGAATACGGCAAAAAAGATATTCATAATTCAAATTTCAAATTAAAGATGGATGAATACATCTAAAGGTATATAGCGTTATATTAAGTGAAGATAAACATGCATGTCTGGCTATAAAATAAATTAACTTATTTTACCGAAATGTACAATTAGTACTGTTATTAAATTACATTATCATCCCTTACAAGACTGAACACTACTGATTATACATGTTGGTTACAAATTGTTTTAATCTATATTTGTAGCGTGATAAATAGTGAAAACAACTTAAAATGGCTGAATACCAGGAAAGTATAAGCGTTATTAATACAAGTGAATTTTACGTCTAATGATAGATGACCAACAACAATTACTTTTGTAGACCTCTCCGAAAATTGTCGGAAGAGCGTTACAATTTCTTGACGAATAATACAAAAGTTAATTACGTTCCTTTCAGTTGAGGGCAATATTTTTTGGCTGTGAATACTATACACTTTGGCTGACATAAAAAAAGATACGACTTGAAATGTCGTTAAAATTTGAGGAAACATCGCAAATTATTTTATTGGAATCTCAAAAAGATATAATGTCGAGGATAAAGGTGATTACTGTTTTGTTGAATAAATACATACAAAATATTCATGATATTTGAAACAAAATGGCTGAAATTTCTAATTAAAGTGAACCAGTAATATTGGTGAAGCTTGATGAAAAAACTGCGTAATTTTTGTATCAAATTTTACCTATTATATTCCTTCTACTGTACTAACCCTCTAACATGCAAAAACTCCTGAAAACAAATCTCAAACCGCAAAGATGTTTATAGTTTTCTCTGAAGGCGTCACTGTGCAACACTCTCTAACAGTGAATTTTTCCATGAAATTAACACATAAAACATGGGTTTTAAAAACCTTGCAACGTTTGGAATGGTTTAAAGAGCCAATTCGTTGCTTTGCAACGATTTACATTCACCTAAAATATAATTAAATTATAATTATATAGTTGGAGGAATTAAGGAATCGATCAGATCAGTTTTTCCAAATTTTCATCATAAATAATGGTCTGTTTTCACTCAAACTTTCAGATTATCTTTAATTGTACATCTAGCATTGAAGTACCATTTTCTCTAATCTGAACAATGCTATCAAGTCCCTTTAACTATCCAAAAATCGGTACAAAAATATTCCAGTTGTTTGTGGGAGAAATACGAGCCCATGAAAACGGGGCGTCGCTATATAATAAAAGGGGATATCTGACCAACTTTGCCAACAAGCCGAACAAATTCTTATAGTTGAGCAAGCAATAAAAGTCCTCAGATTTTCAAATTTACTAAAAGTTAATTGGTCGCAAGAATCCCAGTTATGCCGACAAAGTTGTTCAAAGAAGTAAAATATAAATATAGGGTAATATAAAAACTCCACAAGTTCCTTCAACAAATTTGAATACCACCCCCCCCCCCCCTCTAGCGACGCCCCTGTGACTGACTAGCATGACTTAGAAAGCAGCAGCCTGTGCCTTGGTAGCCACATTGGGTGCAAAACGAGTGAATGCCACGATGTACTCCTTGACAAGAGCCATGGGAACCCCTCCATTGAGATGAAGTCTGACCATGTAACGATTATTCCATGGGGGCATGGTCACTCCGAGTGTTAGGATTCGCTCGTTAGTAGTCTGTGCGGGAGCCTGGCCAATCGATGACCACGTCTTGAGGCAACAATCCATCTAGAAAGAAATATGAAGACAAAAATACCCGCGGTATAACCATAACAAGAAAATTGTCAATTGGCCCTACCATAATAATGAAAGTGTATCAGAGGACTCGAGTATAATTCGTGAAAACACCACAATTATATGACGCCCCTTTGGTCCTGCCCTCGTCCGTTAGGGTTATATGGTAAGGGTTAGGATTAGTTTTGGGGTCCAAGTTTATCTTAAAGCGTATCTGCCGTAGTTTACAGGAGGGATTAGACCACCCTGCAAGGTCACTGGACAGGTGGTTATCTCATCAACTCAGCTCTCAGTTAACATAAGAAAAAGAGGATCATGGGGGACCAATGGTCACCGATTAGGCATTGTTTGTTATATAGAGGGCGCAAGTAGCTACAAGTAGTGCAGTGGGCCTTTAAGGTTAGGATTAGTACTAAAATTCCAACGCACTACTTACAGCTATACTTGCGCCCTCTCTATACAGCCAACAATGCCTCAGCGGTACCCTCTGATCCCCCATGATGCCCTTTTTCTTATGTTAACTGAGAGCTGATTTGATGAGATATCCACCTGCCAGTGACCTTGCAGGGAGGTCTTATTCCTCCATGCCAAACTAGTGCAGAGGGGCTTTAAGGTTATGGTTACGTACATTAAGATCAGGGTTATAGCCTTTCAATAGCGGCACATAACTCGGAAATAACAATAATCATTGATGCTATCGTTGGAACCAATGATGCTATAATGACCATCTAAGGGATAAGCATCGTCTAGACTCTAGAAAGGTTCGTATTAGGCAAACGAACAATAATTTACCCCTGCACAGCTGAACAAAGCCAGGCAACAGTCTGGTCGCCGCCCCATGACAGTCTCGACGGACTGGACACCAACGGAAGCATTCAACTCCACACTGTGGACATTGGGCAAAGGGATACTCTGATAGTGAAGGATGTCTGAAGCCTTTCCTGTGATGGCGTAGCCTGTTGGTTTTTTGTCCGTTCCATAAGATAGAGTACTCAGGCTCAGACCTGAATGGAAACAAAAATGATTAAGAAATAAAAAAAAAATCTTTCTACTGTAGTTTGACATCAGTGTTAATTTGCAACCTGCACTACCTTTAGATAAAACTTTAGATACCCCGGCCCAGTTTTTTATACATATCTCATCTTCTTTCTTCCATTCGTAATAAACAACGACTCCTATAGGTGCAGATCATGGGTGTCGATCCCGGGGGGTGGGGGGATATATCCCCCCAATATTTCAGGTGGGGGGGGGGGGGGGTGGCCTGTACAATCATCCCCCCAATAATTCACCATAAATTTTTTTTTTTAAATGAAGAGAAACATTAATGATGAGAGTCCGATGAGAGTAGTTAATGGTTATTACTCGCAAGATGACCATCAATATACACATTTTGCTATCTCATTTTCATAATACATACATACGAAGTAAATAAGACAACCGTATAAAATTATGAGACAAGAATAAATTGAATTCTCGCTCATACGGCTTCATCAGGAATTGATGAATTTATTCAATTTGTTCAATCAACAGCATCATAGAAATGCAGTGCGCCAAATGCAAAGACGCAGCATCAAAAGCAACGAGCTAAATGTTAAGCGCGAAGCACAAAAGTAGCAATCTGCAATGCACATCAGACAATCCTGGACAGTGTAAACATAGATGAACTCTGTGATGATTTCGTGATGAGATCGGAGACAAGGAGAAAGATTTTCGGACATTAGTATGACTTATAAAATAGTTCACTAGTTGTTATGTTGTTTCCGTTCACCCTTTTAAAAATTCACGTCATTGTATCTTTATTTTTATTTTTTTCACTCATTTTATTTCCTGATATTTCCTAAAACATTTTTCATTTTTGGAGAAAGATTATTATGTCACAACTTATTTGTGACACAACCTATTTTCAGTGGGGAAACTGAATTCAGACAAGGATTAATATAGAGAACAGTACAACGAATCGTCTTCTTTCTCTAATAATTTAGCGAACAGGGCAAAGCTGTTAGGGGGGCAACTGAATTCAGACGTGGATTAAGAGTAATAATCAAATGAAACGTCAAAGTACACGATACAACTAATCGTCTTCTTTTACTAATAATTTAATGAAACGTGAAAGCTTTCGCGCTACGCGCAGAATGGGCAAAAATGAATACAGACAAGGATTAAGTGTAATAATTTATTGAAACATTAAAGCTTCCGCGCTTCGCGCGGTAGGGGGAAACTGAATTCATGAAGGACACGATACAACAAATCGTCTTCTTTCTCTAATAATGTAATAAAATGTGAAAGCTTCGCGCAGGAATGGGCAAAAATGAATTCAGACAAGGATTAAGAGTCGAGAATGGTACATAGAATCGTCTTCTTTCTTTAATAATCTAATGAAACGTCAGAGCTACGCGCGGGGGAAGGGAAACTTGATTCAAACATTAATGATTAGGAGTCGAGAATGGTACATCGAATCGCCTTCTTTCTTTAATAATCGAATGAAACGTCAGAGCTTCCGCGCTGCGCGCAGGGGAAGGGGAACTTGATTAAAACAAGGATTAAGAGTCGAGAATGGTACATCGAATCGTCTTCTTTCTGTAATAATCTAATGAAACGTCAGAGCTTCCGCGCTACGCGCGAAGGAAGGGGAACTTGAAGGGGGGGGGACTCCCCCTCCCTGCACCCAACCCCCTAGGAACCGCGCTTCGCGTGCTCACTACCGCCCCCCTAAAATTAAATCCTGGCTGCGCGCTTGGGAGGGGTGCAACTTGCCACACGCTTCTACCACTTTGGTTGCTTTGATCCATTGCCGAAAATATTTTGGGACCTATCATCCCCCCCAACCACGGATACAAATCGACACTCTTGGTGCAGATGGTTCCTAAATTGAATGGTGAAGAAAGCGGGGGCAGGGGGGGGGGTGGCAATAGAAGAAAAAACACGAAGGAAAGAAGGGAGGCACCATAATTATACGAGGCAACGAGAAAAGAAGTTAATATACGATTCCTCCTCAAAACTTCCCTCATTCGATAACCTTGTTCTCTCGCATTCATAAAGATTGTATAACCGGTCTCTCCCCCTCCAACCCCCTGTGATACCATCACGACTATTGTACCCTCAAAAGCTGCATGGATCCATACACGCTATGCTACCACCACAATACTCATCTTAGCTAGCTTGGTAAAGGTGTAAAAACTTATCAAATTCAAGCAAACCTTGATAAACTTCGGCTGAGAGGAGAAGAAGGCGATGATTGGTAAGGAAAGCACGACCTGATGTCATGTTAGCACGAGGTGGTGAATTAAGCTCAGGATTGAACATCACGAAGTCAAAGTACATGAACTGACTCACTAGCATTACTTCTTCGCTGTACAAAAGACCTGATGAGATGAAAACAATGATAACTTGATTACACTGAAGTTCTCATTGAGTTTGTGAAATTGATTAGTGTTCCGGTATCTTGTTTTGGTATCCCCTTCACCATCATCAAAATAATAATGACCTACATTTTGTGTATTAAACCTAAATCTGAATTTTAATTATAACTCATAATTATTCAGACAGGTCGAAGGATAATGAAAGTGGAGTGGGTCACAACATTTTGACTGTATTCTTTAAAATGGGGGCACTTCATTGCACATGTGTCAAAATTATTATCATACAGAAAACTCATTGGCTTGAGAATTTCCAAAGGAACGGATGAAAGCGTTCCCAATACTAAATGTTAATGTTGGTATAGAAATTAAGCTATACAAATACATCCCTCACTTACTGTAAGCTATTAAAATTTGAGTGATTGGATTCGTAAACCTGGTTCATTAATTCAGTGACTTTCTTGTCACGATTTTGATTCGAAACAAAAAGATCGTAATATCAATAATATGAAAATATTCGGGGAAAAGTGCATGGATGCACGATAATACCTCATCCATATACGCGCTTGTGATTTGGTGATATTCTCGGCAGTATTTTGTTAATAAGTTTATGCATCACATTATCTGAATGTCTTTTTTCTCAGTAATTCGAGAATATGATAAGTGAAAGACAGTGAAAATCAGAGAAACATGCTCTTGATCACGCACCAGCAAGAAACTGATCATAAGTGAGTCCATTCCTCATGACTGTACGACCATGTTCTGCAGAAGATGCAATCCTTGCTGCTGACTCTGTGATAGCTTCTGAAGCTTGACGATGACTCAAGTGTTTCGAAGGTAGGGAGCTTATCACCTGCTGGGACGCAGGGTCAAAGGCATACGGGGTCGGAGTAGTCTGTGGGGGAGGGCGGGTAGATTAAGGGTTCGTAAATTCAAATTCAAAATCAAAGTATTTTTAACGAAATGTAATGCGCATTTTTTTCTTATTTTCAATACTCAAGTCAGTAATGAACATACAAAAATAGATATCGAAATAGTTTACAAAGTAATCACTAAAATGCATCAGATATACATTTATTTATTTATATATTTATCAAGTTTTCTTTCATACAGTATATAGGGTTGTTGAATTGAGTGCCACAAAAAGCCTGCTTCACAAAATTATGAAACATTAACAAAAAAAATCAATAATAGACATTTAAAAATACATGCAGATAACAATATCTTTTATGAAACGAAAACGAAAGCAAAAGATATGCGATTTCTACAAAGCAAAAGAAAAGAAAAATAATAAGAGGACTATTACTCCATATACTCAATGTACCGTTTTTAAATGAAAAACAAATAAAATGTATTCCTCAATATACCAAGAGTTATTCGATTGGGTAAAAATAGACAGATATCCAGCATGTTACACCATGGTAATCACCCATTAAAATTCTTTTACCCCGCATTTGATGCATGATCCCGTTTCAAACAATATACATGTGTGATTATGTGGCTGTTCGACCGTGCTTTATCATTTATAATGTTCGATGTTCGAGGTATTTTTAATGTTATCTGGACTCACCAAAGAGGTTATGAGACTTTACTTACTTTTTTCCAGTGGAAAACTAACTAGACACACATCTCCCGCTCTTCATGTTGCTGCTAAGAAATATTCCCTGGAACAATATCCATTTCAACGTTCACAAAATACATTTTTATATTCTACCTTTTGATTTTACAACATTATCCGCCCTTAAATAAATGGCTTTACTTCAAGACAATTCTCTCTCTAAAAAAAATAACAGAATGACAATTACTGAAGATGTATAGGCCTACCATAGTACCGCTGGTCTGGTTCTGCAGAAGTAAAATTTCACTGGTTGAACGTGATGTATTCATCTATTCCTGTTCTAGAAAACACGAAGGAAACATGAATATGATATGAGCTTCTTCTGTAGGCACTCAAATCAACAAGCATTGGGGATATAAATTCGCTGGCATATTGACATGTCATCTCTAAATTGACATTTACGCTCTTAAAAATATTGGGTAAACTCCACTGGGTAAATGGAAATTGGGCAAAGGTTGGATAAATGTTTCGGGCCAGCCTTTTACACGCATTTACCCTATACATAGGGCAAAAGAGAAATGCCTACATACTGGGCAATCAGCACTGGGGAAATACAAATTGGGCATAAATATACCTACAACTGGGTAAAACTTCCCCAACTATTTACTATATGCATTTACTCATCATGAAAACAAAACATTGGCTATATACTGGGTAAACACTAAATACCAATGAGTAAAAACAAATTGGGCATATTTTAACCTACAACTATGGGTAACTATAATATACCCAACATAACAAAACGTAAGGCATGCCCACACAATGAGTTTATTACAAGCACTGGGTATTCGTTTTTTGAAAGTAGGCCTTTAGAAGCATAAAGCCAACATTGTGTCAAAAACATGCATATCGACCTGATACTGGGAAACATATATGATTAATAGCCCGACTATTGTTTTATAGTCACTGCATTCCCAAGATTGCCGACTCATATTATGACTATCCTCGGCCCCGTACTTGTTATGCTATATAGGCATTCTTGCAAAACACATAAAATAAAAAAAAATTAAAAAAAATCAGACCCCCCCCCCCCCCCAGTTGCAAATCTGAAAAATAGTTTATGGCTATTATAGCAAGACAGTATTACATTTTACTTCATCATCCTTTTTTCCAGTTTCTTTTCTATACTGTCTTGCCATAGATAACGTTCTTAATCAGTGACGTAGCTCCGGGAAAGGGGGGGGGGGGGTGTAAGATGGCACATGCATTTCCCCAGGGGCGTACGCAGGATTTTTTCAAGGGAGGGGTTTTAAAATCGGGCCCAAAATATTTTGCTCCCGAAAAATTTAAAATCGCGCCGGCCGAAAAGTCGCTCAGTGGGGAGTGGGGGGTAAGCGTACACTTTTTTTTTTTTTTTGGAGTCCAAAAAAAAATCGCAACGACTCAGCCAGCCGAAAAGTCGCTCAGTGGGGGGGGGGGGGGGGGGGGGGGGGGGGGGGGGGGGGGGGGGTAAGCGGACACTTTTTTTTTTTTTTGGTCTCGAAATTTGAAAATTTGACATTTTTCTTTGTTGGGGGGGGGGGGGGGTAAGGTCACCTTTTTTAGGTTAGCCGTGGGCACTTTTTTTTTTTTTTAAATTAAACAAAAAAAAAATACAAAGGGGGGGGGGTTTAGGGTTTTTTAGGGGGGTTTACACACATAAAAATACCAAAGGGGGGGTTTGAACCCCCAAACCCCCCCCCCCCCCCCCTGCGTACGCCCCTGCATTTCCCTAAGGCCAAAACAAAATTGTTTGATCGTCCTCCGGAGCTTTCCTGGAGATTGGGCGGGCGGGCGGATTTGTAATTTGTTTACAATTATTTTTTGTATAAATTGCATTGGGATATCAAGCATTGAATCATAGAAGTCAATAAAACATATTAATATGGTAAAAGACTAGTGTAATGTCATATTTTTAAACATAATACAATGAATGTTTGCAAGACCAACGCCGAAAGTGTTTTGGCTTTAAAATACAGCACCTTTTAAAATATAGAAAGAATAAAAAATGCCAAGTTAATAAATACTGATGTTTATTTCAGTCTGTGATGCACGTAATTTCGGAATTTATCTAACATAAGTGTCTTTTAAATATTTTCTCACGCTACTTTATAATATGACATTCATTGCGTGTGCGGTAGGCTACATTTTTATATTCAGTCCTTTTAACAGTCTTATCGGGTGCAATATTATATACAATGAATTGCGTGCTGGGGAGTGGTGTTGAAAAGACCCAAGTTATGGCGACGGGACGCATTTTGACCCTTGAAACGTGTTTAAAATGGTAAGTTTGGCCTTTAAAATTGCTCAAATGTTTTTTTTTTTGTAAATAATTATGAGAGGCCCGAAAGTGACGAGCGGGTCATCGAGGGCAACAAAACGATATTGTTTTGGCCCGTATTGCGAGAGGGAGAGAGAGAGAGCAGGCGCGGATCCAGGATTTCCTAGGGGAGGGGGCCCAACTTTCTTCATTTTTGTTTGCCCCCGAAAATTGGAAAATCGCGCCGGCCGAAAAGTCGCTCAGTGGGGGGGGGGGGGGGGGGGGGGGGGGGGGGGGTAGTGAGCACAATTTTTTTTTTTTTTTTTTTTTTTTGCTCCCGAAAATTTGAAAATCGCGCCGACCGAAAAGTCGCTCAGTGGGGGGGGGGGGGGGGGGGGGGGGGTAGTGAGCACATTTTTTTTTGGTCCTCGAAAATTTTTCAATTTGCACCCCCCCCCCCCCCTTGAGCGCCAGGGGGGGGGGGGCCCAACCCCAAAAAAAGGTAAAAATCACGTGATTTAGATGATTGTTTTCTCAAGGGGGGGGGGGCGGGTCCCCCGGGCCCCCCGGCCCCCCCCCCCCTGGATCCGCCACTGAGAGAGAGCATAATAATTATGACGCTACATAAAATAGCAGTTCCACTATGTTGTTTGTTGTATTAGCCTGCACAACCCCATTAGATTAAAATCCCGTGCTCGATCTTCAGAAAAAAAAAACTTGGAACAAGCAGGGATAAACTGGGTGCAAGCCAGAAATTATTGTATGAACAGAAAATGAAACTTTTCACATGCAGGAAGCCTAACATATTTGTGTTTGTGTTCATTCAAATAGCATTGTAGAGGCAATGACCAAATAAGAATAATAATACATCGTCGTTAACCGTGAGAATGTTCACTTCTAGCTTTCTCCGCTAATCCTTGTGAACAGTGGAATCATGCAGCCGAGTGGAATCAACTGTAAAACGAATCAGAATGATTCACGAAACAGTAAATTTCTACCCCATGGTTGTATAAAGAGCAGCAATGGAAAATAATAATTGTGCCTAACATTAATTCAGCAACAATCATTGCTAAGATTGCTTTTGGGACATAAAGCTATATAGATAAAACTGTGATCGAAAAAATGATATTGTCTTAAAAGCATTTAGATAACATTGGAAATAGAATTAATAAGACAAGACATAATGTGATCATTGCAGCCGAGAATGACGAGCTTGATTTGACTTTGATGAAATTGGATGCGAAATGAAGACATTGATTGGACGAAATTGACCATGACTGAGTTTCGGGATGAAATCGAATGAAAGAAAAAAAAAAAGAAAAGACATTTAATTGAAAGAGTAATAAAATGGTTAATCGGGAACAAGCTGGGAACCTTTTTTTCTTCAAATTTCACTTCATTATGGAGGTTTGGGGTTTAAGGGATAACAAAATGACTATATCCACCACATTATCTTATTATCTTCTCTGTGTGGCATAACAACATTATCATGTTTAATCAAGAAAAAGAGTTTAAATTGAAAGATGTATGGTGCTTAAAAAAACTTGAAATATAATTAGTTTTAATAACTTTTATGTTTCATTGCACCATTAATAGGTGTGTCATATCCAACATTCAAATGTAAATTAATCAGGTGTTTTGCTTTAAACTTATAGTGAAAATTATATTAATTGAAATGTCTTTATCAGATAATTCATATTTGGTGAAAAAATAAAAAATCATGATTGTTGACATTTTTAGAAAAATATGTGAGTATCCCTATTAAAAAAATGCCACAGTTTCTATGGCCTTTTGTTTATGCTTGGCTGCATGGTTTACTATAACGAATTAAAAGCTCATCTCATATAATTCATAAATCTTCTATTTTTTCTATTTTCCTGACGTAATCATCAACGACAAGAACAAATTCCTAATCTCTGCAATTCGGAACCTCAACCAGGAAAAAACACACTGTTAGAATTTTACGTCTCTTTAAATTTCTATTCTCACACAATACACGATGCAGTCAAAGTCGATCGTGCAAGACGCCAGTAACGCGGCACTCCATCGGCATCATAATGGAGACTGTCTGGTTATGCATTTCTAGTTATGATCACATTGAAAACACGACCTTAATTGTCAAGGGGAAGAACTCCATCCGCCATTTTGACGAATTTTGTTTCTATACAAACCTCTAGCTCTACGTTACATTTTATCTCAAGAATTACACGTAGATCGTAAATCTTGATCTTGTAGTTATACAGAGCTTGCGGGAGAGCTTGTCACGATCACTCGATTTCGTGTTGAAATCTCTCTTATACCACCTGAATGAATCTTGCGATATGGATATATAATAGAACTATTATCATAGATCAAAATCAGTATATTATATACAAATACCTTATTAGTATACTCACATAACTGTTATGAAGCAAAATGTGAAGTGATGACAGCTACAGCTTTCTGGTAATGCTGATTTTCTCGAATGAATGTGCAAGTGCTCTCTCTCTCTCTCTCTCTCTCTCTCTCATTGGTATTATTTTTGTAACTTGACACTTATGTCCGCCATTGTAGCGGGGAATCCCAGGTGGGAATCCCAGTTGGGAAAACCACAGATGGAAAATACCAAGTTCGCAGGTCAACTTATCATGCGCATGCGATAAGCCACAGCCGAACATGAATAAACACAAAATCATAAGATCCGGACATTTTGTTTGTAACGATCATTGCCACTATAAAGTGTGAGTCGAAAAAAGGTTTACACCAAGAAAATTGCTAATTATTTAAGAAATCATCTATAAACAGTGAATTATCATACATCTTATGAAAGAGTGTTTTATCCCGAATCAAAAAATCCTGCGTACGCTACTGCCTACCCCTCCCCCCCCCCCCCTTTTTTGTTTTACTTCAGGGAATGTTGAATCATAGGAACACATCGTGGAAGCAGCAGCAGATTTCCCTGAAAAGCATGCAAGCAAGCAAGCAAGAAAGAAGACAAAAAAAGTCTTTATATCTTTGTGATCATTTTTGTATATAAAAACTCCACAGACCGTCTGATATTAGCAAACTTTTTTTTTAACTTTTTTTTTTTTTGGGGGGGGGGGGGGTGTTTAGGGAACGCCCCACCCCGTTCTCCTGGATGTCTCGAGATTTTATGATTATAGGCCTAATCCGTTATCATTATCGTGTTCAAGTGTTACAACTTACAAGGAGTTGGGAGATCTCTCTGCATAGATTGTGTTACCAACATTGTCATCAGGTATTATTTTTGTGTCTTGATATGCCACTGACTTAAGTGAATAGTAGTGAGTATACATATATTTCTTTTGTAATGTCTCAGTGGCATTACAAAAGAAATATAATTCACTCAAGCAAGTCTGGCACTACTATACTACTAGTACCAGTAATCTCTACGAAATAAAGATAATTGCAGTTATGCACACGAGAGCCCTTTAAACGTTATTTGAAATTCGATTGGATGTTTTTACCGCTCTGTTTGGACGGAAACATTATTTCATGGGGAAATAGATCATATGCGTTTATACTGTAGTGACAGTAAAACACCTTTTATCACATCAGAGTGTATTTGATGGTTATACAAAACAAATTAACTAATCATGATAATCATATTACTATTCTAAAAGATATATTTCATAATTGATTAGAGCTCGTTTAATTTTTGTCCTCCTCTACATTAGTATTTGGGAAAGCGCCATATCCGCATCCGGTCTCGAACATGCTAGAAAACCGAAGGACATCTATTGAATTTGGATGATATAAAAAGTATAGTTCTTTAAAAAAATGTTTTTTTATAAAAAAATAATTTTTTATTGTACAAAATTCAAAATAAAATGACTCAATTATGCTTCGCTGCTCAAAAACTTTGGAATTATTTTCTATTTCTACTAAATCTTGGGATTTCACAATGAAAAAGCCGCGGAAGAATATTAACTCGTACATTTACGTTCACAAAAGGCGCTTGGCTCCCACGTGTGTGTAGTACCATGCTGCATCTGTTTCATTCATTCTCTCACACACTCCAACAAGGGAAACAAGAGTGCTACCTCACCGGTGACTATTGTCGAACATTCCTGTCGAATCATCTAGAATCAAGAGAGAGGTAAGGTATATAGGAGAGATCTTTACCTAAAGTTGTAGTTATTTCAAAAAATTCTCTTTCTATTGTTCGATCGGCCTACCACCAGTGTTTAAATCATAAATTTAATGAATCAAATCAGCTAGACACTATTCTACACGAGTCAAAGTCATTCGCTATCTTCGCAAGCTTCAACTTCGCTTTGTAGTCTGTACCAAAATTACTAATACTAGATCTACTACTAGTAGCAGTAGGCCTAGTAGACTCTATATCAGCGAATATTTTTACTTGGTTACTTGATTGATACCCTCCAAAACTGGAGTGACTTGTCTTGTTGATCGGCAGGTAAGTCTGAGTGTGTGCATGTGAATTTTTTTGTGACCACAAATCTCATAATTAATATAATAATATCTCCTTTGTTTAACTTAAGATAGATCAAGCATGTATTAAAAGAATGCAAATTGTTGAGCATTTGTCTGAAAACGCGTTGGACATGAAGTCTAATAAAACTACATGCTCGACAAATATATTTAATAATCTCGATTTGAAGACAAGGGGACTTCACCAATTGTCTTGTTTGTGGATCATGGATGTCGATCTGTCTGTTCTGCCTCGGCATGCTGAACATCCCCCAAGCTCCCAAGTGCTCATTTAATTTTTTACTAGATCTAGACTTGGGCACAGCTGCATGATTCTTAACGAACTCAAAATCTTCATATCTATTAATCTATTTCATCGATTTGTGCCACAAACTATTTACTATTTATTAAAAGTCTATTTAAATAATTTTATTCATAGATTCTAGCCTTAAAATGCCATGTTTCATGTCAAAAAAATATTTGTGTGAAAAAAGGCAAAGTCTGACTAACTTCAGCTCGGAATTAATAATATATTTAAAAAAAAGTAATATTCCCCAACTCCTTCCTAAGGCTAAGTTGGGTCACACTTTCATTTTGATAATGTGCTAGAGGTCTAGTGCAAGAAGACTGCCCTTTGAATCAATGAATTGTCGAGATGTTGGGTTTCAATCCTAAAAACATTTACACTTTTGCTCTTTGATTTTCAGCTTACTCAAACAATAAATAACCATGTCGACTGACACAAAGCGTCCCGAAGAACCAATGGAAGCTGAGGAGGCAGAGACCTTTGCCTTCCAGGCAGAGATTGCTCAGTTGATGAGTCTCATCATCAACACTTTCTACTCGAACAAGGAGATCTTCCTCAGAGAACTCATCTCTAACTCTTCTGATGTAAGTTTAGTTTGAAAAAGCTGTCTAGGGTAAAATCGGGGGAAAAGTTTTAACAAAAGATATTATTAACACTATTGTCAAAAGATTTCAGTCGTAGTATAACGTTAAAACTGATTGTGTTACAAAATTTCTATGTAGGTCAATCTTGACATGCTAAAGACTCTTAAAGAGCATTGAATGGTAATGTTGATACATCATAGTTGTCAGGAAATTGATAGTATATTTTGCCATTTTAGAGTATTAAATGAAAATATTTCTGACCGAATGTCCTTGATTTAAATGATCATGAAATATAACCTATTCAGGTTGAAGCTGTCTGACTGAACCAAAAATGTTCATTACTCTTAAAAATTCATTGCATTTCATGGATGTAATTTTTTCACCTCTTTTTTATAGGCTTTGGACAAGATCCGCTACAAGTCTCTGACTGACCCTAGTGAGATTGAAGCTGAAAAGGATTTCCATATCAAGATTGTCCCCAACAAAGATGAGAATACTCTCACCCTCACCGACACAGGAATTGGAATGACCAAGGCTGACATGATCAACAACCTAGGAACTATTGCCAGGTCTGGCACTAAGAACTTCATGGAAGCCCTGCAGGTATGTATGCTACTGAGCATAATCCTAACTTTCTATGTGTACATGTTTTTACAAATTTGAAAATAAGTAGATAAAGCTCATTTGGCCAACCCTTGCATCCAGATATAGATATTAATTGGCTTTTATTCATAAGAATAAAGGTGGAAATCATGTATGATAATTTGTTTGGTTTCATGGCTGCTTTTATGAAATGTTGGATTGCAAATTTTGTGAAAATGTTTAAAGATACAGTTATTGTAGTAGTGGTGAACATCTTTACTGTGAATATAATCTGTATAATTAATAGTTAATTTCTAATGTTGGAAGAAAAAAATTGAATATTCAAAGATTTGAGGATATGTGTAAGAAAATACTAAGGTTTACATGTATGTAATTCAGCAATGGAAAATAAAGTACTATCCATGGTCACAAACTGTAACTCTGAAAATATGTCAGATTGTCAGGTCCTAGGTGCACTTTTTGTCTATATCTCATGAATTTGTATGACACTTTTATATTAACAGGCAGGAGCTGATATCTCCATGATCGGTCAATTTGGTGTAGGATTCTACTCTGCCTACCTAGTAGCAGAGACTGTCACTGTCTACTCAAAGCACAATGATGATGAGACCTACATGTGGCAATCCAGTGCTGGTGGTTCCTTCACCGTCCACAGAATTCCTAGTAAGTAATTTTCACCCAACAGTAATCACAAGAATAAGGAGAAAAAGCCAAATTGTTTCAACAATTATCAGGGATGCCAGTTTTCAGGCCCTGGCGAGTTATTTACAGACCATAATTTAAGCCTTTTTTGTGTACAAACTAGCTCATTCTAGGTGATTTTCAGGGCCTCTGAACAATTCTAACTGGCATCCCTGAATTATGCTAGGTAACAAACTTGTTACGGATGTTTAGTCAGTGATAATTGATCCCTTGTCAAACATGTTAATGTGGGAGTGGGGTACGTACATACTGCTTTTTAAGGTATTTACCGCTTGGATAAATCAATTTGGGTAGTTTTGTAATTGCCCTTTTTTTTAACGTGATGCAGATAGCGATGACCTGAAGAGAGGAACCAAGATCATTCTTACCATGAAAGAGGACCAGACAGAGTATCTTGACGAGAAGAAAATCAAAGAGGTCATCAAGAAGCACAGTCAGTTCATCGGCTACCCCATTGGTCTTCAGGTACGGCATAATGAAAAGATTTTGTTTAAAAATGAATTATTGTGAAGTCAAAGTTTTCTTGTTTGGATTTACGAACTGAAAAATAAATATTTGTTAACTTATTCTATTAGACATTTTGTTGCTTTATATTTACATAAATGTATGAAATGAAAACATGAAATTTATATTGCTGTTGTGAAACCAAGAGTCTTGTTCAAAATCTAAACTTGTAATAATGTGTCTTGCTTTTCTATTTGAACAACAGGTGGAAAAGGAACGTGAAAAGGAGGTCAGTGATGATGAAGATGAAGAGGAGAAGAAGGAAGAGGAGGATGAAGAGAATAAGGAAGATGAAGATAAGCCCAAGATTGAAGATCTGGACGAGGATGAGGAAAAGAAGAAAGAGGAGAAGAAGATTAAGAAGAAGATCAAGGAGAAGTACACTGAAGATGAGATTCTGAACAAGACCAAACCAATCTGGACTAGGAATCCTGATGACATTAGCCAGGACGAGTATGGAGAATTCTACAAATCACTCACCAATGATTGGGAAGATCATTTGGCTGTCAAGGTATGACATTTACTTCCTTGCTATACTCGATGTTTCACTTTTTATTAGTCCAGTGAAGTTGAAATGTCTGTCCTGGATGTGTATTTCATCAAAGTGGGTTGGTATTGACAACTTCCAGCACTAATGCGTCATGTCGTAATTGTTATTCTTGGTGCATGACTTTGTCTTTGGCATCGTCTTGGATCAGGCTCTGGCAATAATGTCGACTACTGATGTTGCTTTAATGGAAGGAGATGAAGAAAAGATTCCCTGTACCTCCTCTATCATGATCTGGTCATGATACAGGCTGATCAGGATCATCTTTTCTGCACCAGCTTATGCTTACCACATACTGAACCTCTTTCTTAATGTTCAATGACTGTGGTGCATGATCTAGAGCAACATTTTAGTGTTATATTTAATTGTTTTAAATAGTGGTTTCAAAGTCTTTGTTTGTTTATTTTCTCTCTGTTTAGATCAAGAATGAGGGAGGGGGGGGGGTGTTACCGTCCTAAGAAGGAGTGCCAGTTGCAATTAATTAAAAGTTCCCAACTATTATAGCTAGAGCACTATATGTGTCGCACCTGTTTTGAAGTATATTTATATTGATGTAATGATAAAGGACTAGAATTAAAACCAGAGACTGAAGTATAATACGATTGTCTTTTGATAAACCAAATATTTTCATTTCTTATTCATTTCTTCTTCACAGCACTTCTCTGTGGAAGGACAGCTGGAGTTCAGAGCTCTTCTCTTCATTCCCAAGCGAGCTCCATTCGACATGTTTGAAAACAAGAAGAAAAAGAACAACATCAAGCTGTACGTGAGGAGAGTCTTCATCATGGACAACTGTGAAGATATCATCCCTGAATACCTCAGTAAGTTGCCTCTCATCCTTATCTAAGAACGAGCACAAATGAGTTTCAAGAGATTAATTCATGTAAACCCACTGTAATTATGAAAATTAGGTGAACATGTTGGAGTTTGGAATCTCTTCAAGAATGAACCCTGCAAGATTTTTTCATGTCTCACTTTGTTCCCACGCAAAGAATTTGTTAACAAATTTCTATAGAGGATAAACCTTATTCTGTCTTTAAATTTCTGAAATTTGATATAATTAAGACAGTGGCCATAAACATTATTTGTTTTGTTTTCTCCAGATTTCATCAAGGGTGTTGTAGATTCTGAGGATCTGCCTCTGAATATCTCACGTGAGATGCTCCAGCAGAGCAAGATCTTGAAGGTGATCAGGAAGAACATTGTCAAGAAGTGTATGGAACTCTTCCAAGAACTCTGCGAGGACAGGGAAAACTACAAGAAGTTATACGAACAATTCTCAAAGAACCTCAAGGTAAGACAGATGTTTGCTAGATTTGTGGGCAATAAAGATGGCTGTGTCCATGAGAAAGCTTTTTCCAAATATGAACAATACATGTCCATACATGCACTATTTCCAATTCTGTGATAGCAAATCCCTGTCTACCATACAACTATTTATGGAGGATATTTACGTAGAAGTGTTTGTCTTTTACGATGAAACAAATAATTAAAAACTGTGAATACGGTAATTGATGTCATTTGCTCATAATAAGTGACACAAAAGGGTCAATAGAAATATCAAGTTTATACTATAATGGCCTACTGAATTTTTATTAGTACACAAGTTAGTAAAAATTTGATTTTATCCATATTTTTTTTCGTTGTAGCTTGGAATCCATGAAGACTCCCAGAACCGCAGCAAGATTGCAGACTTCCTCAGGTACTACACTTCACATTCTGGTGATGACCTGACAACACTCAAGGACTACGTCTCAAGAATGAAGGAGAACCAGACACAGATCTATTACATCACAGGTAAATTGATGAATTCATCATCGGGCTTCTCACTTTGAGTTCTAGTTTGAAGATATGAGCTGCTACAAATGGTCATGAGAATCATATTGATGTGGCCTTTTAATGTGAAGGGATTCATATATTTGTTCTATT